>JBBBDQ010002245.1:3102500-3225000 GCA_037127315.1 Ascarosepion bandense | reverse complement strand
AGTTATATATATATATATATATATATATATATTATTCTGAATAAAACTTAACGAAAAGGTACGTGGAATTGGAAAAATTATCTCAGGATGTAAGTGGAAATACTTATAGGAAATTAAAAATGTTTTTCTATATTTATTTTATTAACAGTTGTGGAAAAATATATAAATATATATATATATATACTTTTACAAAAAACAAAAATGTAGAGGAGTTTTAAAAAGAGTTGTTGAAAATTTTAAGACAACAACAAGAACAATAAAAGCTCCTCGATCAAAGACTCAAAAATTGTTTATGAAAGAGCGGAAAATTTTCACAAGTAACATAAATGACGAATCGATTTTTTTCTCAAGAAGCTATTGTGAGAGCGATAACAGATTTTAACTTTAGACTTGGGGAAGACGTAACTTTTGCATCGTATTTCCGCAGATACGAAGACATTTAAAAGACAGACTGCATAAACTGGACCGATCAGAAAAAGGTTAGATTAGTTTTATGAAAATTAGATGATGTCAAACATATGAAATTCATGAACTATATTCTACAAAAGAAGACAAGTGATTTAACATTAATGAAACGGTTATGTTACTTTCGGAGTTTTTCATCCCCAAAACATCATCATTCCTTAAGAGATAGAAGTGTATGAATTTACTGTAAGATGGACGGGAATGACTTCACTTCGTTCTCTTGTGAATAATCAGTGTGAGGAATTCGAATTGAATGAACTAAGTCTTGACAGTTTGAAATCTTTAATAATTGCGCAAGGTTTAGTGTTAGCTAAAGACACGGAAATCAGGAGAAAGCTTCTAAATAAACTCGAAAACAAACCCAACTTAACTCTGAAAACTTTGGCAGAAGAATATCAGGTGTATAAACGTTCGGCGGGACACTAAGAATATTGAAATAGGCGGAGTGTAGCACATCAAAAAGGTGCTTCATAAAAAAAAAAAAAAAATTGTGAGGAAAAAAAGACATCACGTCAAGCCCCTGCTACACATGTGGAGGACTACATTTCTATAATGTTTGTCCATTTCAAAACAAGAAATGCTTTCGTTATGGTAAAAACGAACAAAAAATCTAACTGCAAGACGAAAATTAAAAAGCGATTTAAGAATTTTGTTTCATGACTAACGGTAATAAATATTCAAGTCAGAATACTAGAAAATTTGTACAGATGAAAATCCTGAACAAAAATATCATGTTACAACTAGACAGTGATTCTGATTTGGATGACTTGGATGAAGGACAGGGGAAAATAAAAGTTATAACATCTAAAGATGTTAGAGACACAGCAAAACAAGCCCAAGCAAACAATCTCTCTCTCTCTCTCTCTCTCTCTCTATATATATATATATATATATATATATATATATATTTTAATTCAGATACTTCAATCCAAGGGAAAAAAGCAGAAAGGTAAATTCCAAAAACCCGATCCTAATTAATATTAAAAATGTTATTTTAATATTAAAAAATGATACAGGAAGAGAGCTCCATGTAATAAAATATTAGAGAGCAAATATATATTTAAAAAGGATTAATTCAAAGATGTTGAATTTTAATATATATATATATATATATATATATATATATATATATATATATATATATATTCTCAAGGTGCTATCCGAACAAGTCATTAACGCCCTGTGGGCCAAAGTCCTAATCAAATTAATCTTATGTTGTTTAGGACAAAAAGAATCCCAACGAGTATAGGAACCCATAAAAGTAGACGTCCTATAAACTAAAGTAATAAAAGAGGAAGGCGTTCTATGAACAAGACCATCTAAGAAGGACAATGAACCATTGACCTCCTTATGTACAGTAAACTTAAGGGCAGGATGAACACCGTTGAGTAGGGGAAAATAGGCCAACTTCCGATTCCTGATTAAACACACAAAATGTGTCATCCACATAACGAAAGTAAATCGTGGGTCAGGAAGAACCTAAAAGAAAGCTTTCCTCATAAAATCCCACAAAAAATATTCGCCAAAACAGGACCCAAAGGGGAAACCATCGATACATCATTAATCTGACGATACATAATATTATCAAAACTAAAATCGACAGGCATGGTGGCAAATTTCATGAGTTCAACAAAAACATCTTCAGTCGGAGGCATTAAGTTACTACGATATAGCAAATCGCAACAAATATCAATAGTTTCCGACAAAGGAACACAAGTGAAGAGGCTGCAGATGTTAAACGAACACATAAATCCATCAGTGGCTTCACAATTCCGAATGAATTAAGAAAAAGTAAAAGAATCTTTAATACAAAAGGAAGTATAATGCTTCAAAACTGGTTGCAACATTATAGCCAGCCATTTTGCGGCTTTATGTTGAGAAGACCAAAAAATCATAGAAAGTAACGGGACACCTTCTTTATGAATCTTGGGTAATCCATAAAAACGGGGACGAATAGAGCTAGCCGGTTCTCTGTTTTGGCCAGAGCACACTCGTTATTCCATCTGAAGGTGTTGAAGACGCTGTTCATCAGATCCAGGCGACCCTCTCTTTGTAAACAAAGAGATTGTTTGCTTGGGATTGTTTTGCTGTGTCTCTAACATCTTTAGATGTTATAACTTTTATTTTCCCCTGTCCATTCATTCGTGACAGACTTTCTTTTCATAATTTGTTTCCCCGTTTACAGTTCTGACGGGAGAGAACGAAACCAGTCGACTGGTGTCTGTTTTTTGTTTTAAAATTTATCATGTCCTTTAGTAATAAGAAATTTCTCGCCTTTAATGCCATAATATATATATATATATATATATATATATATATATCACCTGTATTATGACAGGTGATAATAGACCATTTCGTGTAGCGTATGGTGCTTTTAGGCTAACCATCAGTCTGAAAAAGATAAACGTCATGTATATGCCTCCATGTGGGCTGCCAACATTCATGTTAATGGATCCAGGCTGAATGTAGTCGGCACTCTTGTATACTCTGCCAGTGCACTCTTTAGGGATGTATAACTGGGTGTAAAAGTGAGTTGAACAAAAATGTTAAGCATTCAGAAAACGAGAGAGTAACATCTTAAGTACAAAGATCAGCATCTACAAAACAGTTGTTCTAACCAGCCTTTTATATTCGTCTGACACGTGGACTATCTACTGAAGGCACATTATGGTCTTAGAACATTTACATGAGCATACCCTGTGACACATCTTGGACATCAATTGGCAGTCTTGTACAAAAGACACAAAAGTCCTTCAGTGCATACATAGACATTCACACACACACACACACACACACACACACACACACACACACACACACACACACACACACATATATATATATTACTCATTCACATACAAGCCTGTTTCACTATATCAAAGCTCATTAGTGTGGCTGGACATCCACTTGCTTCCAGCCGGGATCGAAACGCGATCGATTTGGTATCAGTCGTAGTGCCTACCTCTAAAATATCGGTGCATGGTTAAGAGAGGAGGAAATTTTAACGTGTTATATATGCGGTGTATACACACGCCAGTCGCCGGGAGAACTCAATTCATGATTGAAGAGTAATGCCTGAATTGCAGAAGTGGTAACGGTTTTTAAAATCTTCCTCTCTAGAGAGCTCAATCGTAATAAGAGCATACTTTTATTAGCCATCCACATACAATCCTGTTTCACTGTATTACAGATCATCAGTGTGAGTGTACGATAAAGAAAGAACAATAGGAAACATGTCTCAATTTAACATGATTGACTTTTATTAAATCTTCAAAGTTCGGGAAAAAATGAAATAAAAACAAAGAGTGGCATGCTGTGATTTATGATTAGTTTTTATTGGTCAGTTATGTGTCTTGTGTATTAAAGCAACAGATAATTTTAAAATATATGTGCCAGTAATATTTTGGATGGTAAAATACATAATAGTGTATGTGTGAAGAAACGCTTGTCTGAATGGATCTGTAGAAAATTGGTGAAGTTTGTTTCCCCGTTTACAGTTCTGACGAGAGGGGACGAAACCGGTCGACTGGTGTTTTTTTTTTTTTGTTTCATGGCCTTCAGTAATAAACAATTTATCGCCTTTAACGCCATATATATATATATATATATATATATATATATATATATATATATCATGTATATGCCTCCATGTGGATGGCTAATAAAATTATGCTCTTATTACGATTGAGCTCTCTAGAAAGGAAAAGTTTCAAACTGTTACCATTTCTGCGATTTAGGCATTACTCTTAAGTCATAAATTGAGTTCTTCCGGCGGCTGGTGTGTGTATACACCGCATATATAACACGCTCAAATTTAATCCTCTTTTAACCATGCACCGATAGCTTAGAGATAGACCCTACGACTGATAACAAATCGATCGAGTTTCGATCCCGGCTCTGTGAGTGTGTGTGTGTGTGTGTGAGAGAGAGAGAGAGAGAGAGAGAGAGAGAGAGAGAGAGAGAATGTGAGAGAGAGGGAGTCAGACACATACACACATTTAAAAGGTTCAAAATTCTTAGCACCTGAAGAAGGCCGAAACGTCATGTTTTTCGTTCCTTTTTTTTTTAAATTTCTATTAAGAATTTTTCTAAACAGAAATTCTAATTCCAGTAAATTTGGCAATATTAAATTGAACATTGAAATGAACAAAATAATAATTTTTGATAAAAAGGATTTTGGAGTGGATTCAACATCGAAATGTATTTTGTTTACTGATGGTGAAATCTCATCTAGCGTAAGTTGAGTGCCGTTTAATTTCGGTCATCGGAGAATGGTGGAAATGAACGAATTAATTTTATCAACTAATAAATCGAAATATCGCTAAGTAAGCCATACACTTATGATAACCACGTATTGACCTGGCTTACAAACCTCCGGTTTGCTATATAAGCGCGTCGTAATGCTGAATGCTAAGGGCCACAAGGGATAGGGAGGGACGTGGAGGGCCATGATCGCCTACGTCCTGAAGGGACAGGGCACATAGAAGAAGACGAATGCTGAATTGTGTGTCATTGGGTCTCTTTGATGAGGGGATGCTGACAAGAGAGACCAGAACCGTGGAAGCGTACGTTTGAGTCAACCACCGCTGGAGTAAGGTTGCTGACAATTCGGACCAAACAGCCTCCTAACCGAAGACGTCTTTGTATGAAAAAGGAGAGTAAAATATATTTCATATTTTACTTGCATTTGGTTCTATTGTTTCAGACGGAGGCTTTGTTGCAGATTGTATTTGTTGTTGCTGGCAGTGACGACGGAAGGACAAGGAAGAGGAAGAAGAAGATTATGAAATGATTATGTGGAACTAATGTTTTGTGAAGAGGTCGGATTGAGTAGTTCCCAACAAGGAGATTTATGATTTGAAAAGTTTAAGCGTCGGCCCGAATTTGTTGCGGATTGTTAGAATTTAAAGGACTTTATGTCGTTGTCATAGCGGTCGCAGTGAAAAACCGCTGAGTATATGAAACTTAATGTTCGTTACCAGCACAACAATATCAGAATTGCATCAGCCATAGTTTGTACCAGCACCTTTGCAAGGCATCGTGGTCCCCGCGTTTTATTTGAGAAGAATTGACTCCGTCAAAAGAGACTGGAGAACATTGTTGAAAAGAGTTATATATCTTCTGAGACGATTGAACAACAAGTGAACCATACGCATTCTATCTCTCTCTCTCTCTCTCTCTCTCTCTCTCTCTCTCTATATATATATATATATATATATATATATATATATTAAAAAAGGATTAATTCAAAGATGTTGAATGGCCATTTCGATATGAAGATCCCCACGGGGGATAACACATCACCTCAGCAACAGAAAAATCCTTTCAGAAACTGGCTGTTGCTGAGGTGATGTGTTATCCCCCGTGGGGATCTTCATATCGAAATGGCCATTCAACATCTTTGAATTAATCCTTTTTAAATATATATTTGCTCTGTAATATTTTATTACATGGAGCTCTCTTCCTGTATCATTTTTAATATTAAAATAAAATTTTTAATATTAATTAGGATCGGGTTTTTGGAATTTACCTTCCTGCTTTTTTCCCTTGGATTGAAGTATCTGAATTAAAATATATATATATATATATATATATATATATATATAGACTCTGGTGTGTGAATTGTTATGCTTTTACATTTTGTAACCTTTTTTCTATTCTTTTCTTGTATATAAAAACATTAACAGTGCAACCGTCGAACAGTTGTTTGTTTGGCTTTCTACGGACATTATATTTTTCTCTTTCTATTTCTTTTTGCTGTATTCTAAATCTTTAACACTGGTTTCCCCAGCCGTGTCTGCATCTTTAGTCGACTGTGAACGAACAAAC
Organism: Ascarosepion bandense; assembly: GCA_037127315.1. Lineage (NCBI taxonomy): Eukaryota > Metazoa > Mollusca > Cephalopoda > Sepiida > Sepiidae > Ascarosepion > Ascarosepion bandense. The sequence continues at coordinate 3,218,706 of JBBBDQ010002245.1, read as the reverse complement.
GCAAACACACATCATTGCTATAACCGAGGCACAAAGTCAACCATCTCTATCAACTTACTGATATATAACAGAATTAATATACAGTATGGTTTTATCAACAGTCTTTATTTTTTTAATAGCTGAGAATCTCACTTTCTGCAATAATGGCTATTAGAACTTTGTGACAAGAATCTTTATCTGACTTTATAGCCAGCACTCAAGAGTCATAAAAGCGTTAACTATGTTTCTTGAATATTCCTCACCTATCATCTAGCGGGCGAAGAAGAAAGAAAAAAATCAATTATTATTTTTTCTCCTCTTCTCTCTTTCTCTTCTCCGGAAATAGTGTTACAGCATTATTTCATCAGGTGCAAGCTGAACTTGCAGAATCATTAAGAGTTGATCACACAAAAGTTTCGAAACAATTGAAAGCATTAGGAATAATTCAAAATCAAAGACATTGCGTGTCGTATGAGTTGAATCCAAGAAACGTTGAACGGCGTCTTGTAACGTGTGAACAGCTGTTTCAACAGCAGAAAAAGGAAAGTTTTTTTGCATTGTTTAGTGACTGGTGATGAAAAGTGGAGCATAGAAGATCGTGTGGTAAACTCGAACATGCATCAACATTGGCGGCAAAGACGAATCTCCATGGTTTGAAGCTCTGGATTTGGTGGGATCAGCTAGGTGTAGTTTTTTATGAGCTGCTCAAACTAACCGAAATCATCACAATTTAAAATATCAGAAGGTTGAAAGTTGGATGTTGGAATATGGAAGAATAAAGAGAAAAATGTATGTAGTTAAATGTTCCAGAGAAATAGTAGTGAGGAGTTAAATGAACCCAGAGCTTATAGTTGATAGTAGCAGAATGTGTGTATTTAGAAAAGATTAATCAGGTTACTAATAAACACTGTGTTCCATTCTTTTTATGGTTGGTAAGAAAGTGAAAAGGAAATTGTACTTATCGGACTTTAGTTTTTAGGAATCAGTTGAAGTATCTCGTTGTTGCTGTTGTTGTTGTCTTCTTCTTTGTAGACTGTGAGAATGTTGAGAATGGAGAAGAAGAGGTAAAATGAATTAGCATGAGTGAAGTAGGAAAACAAATGTGTGACGCAACTTTACATCCGGGTAAGCAAATTAAAATTTCTTTAGTCACATCTTGCATGTCATCTGTCTGTGCTCCTATTTGAGTGACTGATGCTGACATTCTTACTTGCTTCACTTAATACTGATTCACCTTTTCACACTGGATTGCCAACTTTTCACTTGTGGTGATACGAGCATAGCGATGGACAGGGTGTTTGCACTCTTACAACCAAAAAGCAAATGACCAAAACTCAACGGTGCACATCCAGGTTCGCGCAGATGTTCCAGTAGAAAACTAAAAATTAATTAAATATTAAATTTCCAGTTCACGAGCCTACACAAATTTTATTTATCGGCCAATGGGAAGCCTAGAATCAAATACGGATATGAATTCCCAAATGATCTGCTGCGATCCAAAAAGAAGATATAAAAAACCGATACAGAAAGCATTGCCAGACAGACAGACCAACGCAGGCCGACACACACAGACTGACTCGAGAGAGAGGAGTGTAATCAGTATCCCCTTGACCTAAGTCAAGCAACTTACTATCCTAGCCTCCCTTCCCTCTCATCTTATCTTTCGCTGTCTCAAAACTACTTAGGAGTGAATACATCAAAGACATTCCTTACTTACAACACTCCCACATTCCTAAGCATTAATTCTCTTTTCAGCATTTTATTACCATGAACATTTAAATGTCCGTTGGACCTATACTTCAAGTATTACTTTAATTGTAAAAACCTTAATTGATATGTGTATATATAAAATGTTATTTTTCAACTCAATTTGCTTTTCTTGATTTATAATCATTTTATGACTTATAGTGGGCTATTTACAATGAGGCCAAATTCCATTAATCTGCAACAATATACAACTACCCTTCACTAGAATGGACTCCCACTATAAACTGGAAAAGAATGGATAACCCACTGTACACTCATTTTTGCAAATTGCTTTCCTTCATTGGTTAGAAAATAAATTTAACATCTGATCATGAAATTTGGCTTCACCTTTTTTTCTTTCAGTATGGGGTTAATCCTTTTCCTATTTGTCAAAAATTAAATTTCACACTTAATTGGGAATCTTTGCTTTGGTTTGGGTTTTTCTAAAATGCTTTCAGTCATTCTGATCCAATTTTGTGGGTGTGCAATGTTACTTTTTTCATTTCATTTAATTGTTGAATGATGTAGGATTTGTATCCTATAACTTTCTTTGACATGTTTCTTACTAATTTTTGTAAATAAAACATTACTTTTCATAAAAAATAAGTGATAACTCATTCAAGGTCCTGACATATAATATATATTTACTTGTTTAAACATTATTTTTAATTGATACTCATATTTATGTAGATGCTCTGTTTTTATCATTAAACAGTATATTTATCTATTTGCATCTACCAACCTGAATATTCGAGAAATCTTCTGGAAAAATATGCACTGCTTGCACACACACACACACACACACACACACACACACACCTTTACTAGGCTATTATTTTGTTTCCTTATTTGTTTTGGTGGTATCTTAAAGATTAATTGTAGGAGATTAGGTTCATTATTATATTTTTATTCATTATTGATTGAATTTATGTGATATGCATGTACTTATACACTTGTGCACATACACACGCACACATTCATACATCTACGTATATAGGTATACATACATGCACATATATACACACATAAATGCATGTACACAAGCACATGTAGACATATCTGTTTTATTATTAATAAACTAGTGTGTAAATGGTACAGTTATTTTTTTTTCTATTTTTTACAGTTTTAATTATGGTTGGTTGAGTTTATAGAATGTTTTCTTTGTTGTTTGAATATGTATATACTCCTGCATGTGCACACACACACACACACACACACACACGCACGCGCACACACACACATAATTGTTAAATAGTGTATATGTACTAAATTAAACATTTGCTAGTATCATATGCTATCATTTTCTAATGTTTCATTATTATTTAATGGTTAGTAGTTTATTTGTTTTTGTCTTGGTTCTATATATTGAGGTATTAACTATGAGGGTTAGGGTTGTTCATTTTCATTTGTTTGTTTGTATCTGTGTATATATATTTATATGTACATGCACACATGCATAAAGGTGTGTATGTTTAGTATTTATTCATTTATTTATTAATAATTAAGTTTATATTATTTTCCTTTATTTGCTTTTCTTAATTAGTGCTTAGACAGCAAAGTAAGTATTTATTTATATGCCTACATTTACCAATTATTTTAGTTTTCTTGTTTAAGAGTTTATTTTGGTTTTTAAAACTAATTGTTGCCCATTTTTCCTCTAAGCATAATTTACAATTTTTACTGTTAATACTGTAGGGGTGCTCTTTTTATAATTTTTTATTTTATTTTGTTGGGAATATTGTTTTCTTTTTGGTTCCATATGTATTTTGATAGGGTTGTGTTGTTTGTGTATTTTTTTCTTTCAAAGGACATTCTTTGTGGTTATAATATTTTTCTTTTAAGTTTTTCCTGTGGAACCTATGTATTTTTTCATCTGTGTTAATGTTATTAGTTATGATAGCTTTGTATATTATGTTATTGGTTAAATATTGTTAAGTGGGCAATTTTTTGTTACATTTGATGGTGTTTTTTGCAGGATGTTGTTGTTGCAATTGTTATTGGTTTTGTTGAGTATTTTTATTGTGCTTAGTTATTATTTTCCCCATGTTATCCATGCAGCTGTAACTAATTTTGATTTTATTTTTGTTGATAATTTGTTGTTTTTAAGGAAGTGTTTTTCAATTACAGTATTAATTTTTAAGTATATTTTTTCTATTTTTGTTTTTATTGTATTGTTTGATGGGGGAGGTGAACCAAATGATGTTTCTTTTTGTGTTTTGTTTGAATTTTTTTGTATTCTAGTTTGTTTGAATATCTACTGTTTCTTAGGGCTGATTCATATGTTTTTGTTTGCTTTGAATATTTTTAGGCTACTAGAATTTGTGGAAAATCTTTTACTTACATATACGGGTATTTGTTTGAATATACTAGTGGGGTGTTTGGAATGTTTGTTTATGTATATTGGGTTGTTGTTTGGTTTTCTGTATGGTTTGTATGTTCTGTTGTTTAGATTGAATGTTGTATCTAAGATATTTACTATTTTCTGGCTGGATTTTATATCTATTATAAATCCTAGTGTTTTGAAGATTTTTATTATTTCTTTTTTTATTTTTCTGTAATTTTGCCTTTGCACTTTCTTTAATAGAATGCCATCCCTGTATAAATCTATATCTTTTTTATTAATAATATTTGTTAATTTATTGATTATCTATATGCCTAGATTTCACATATGCCTGCCCCATCATAGCTACCCACTGTTACATTAAAGTTATTATTATTATTATTGTCATTTTTGTCCATAATTTTTTGTGGTAAAATATTGATTTTTTTGGCAGTGTTTAATCATGTTAATCTTTTCATTGGGGAAAGTCATTTTGTTAGGTTCAGTGCATTCTGTAGTGTATTCTCATTAATTAATTAGTGTTTTATATCTAATTGTGTGAAGGAACAGTTTTCTTTATTACTAATGTTATTAAAGCAATCGATTGTTGCTTTTGTATTTTTTCATTGATTTATGTATGTTTCTTAGTTTTAAGTATATTTTTTCTAGTATTTGTTTGCTTATTCTCTGAATGTTGCTTTTTGTGGGGTTTAGTAATCTCCATGTTGGTTTGGTTGTGAAATTATTGTCACAATTTAATTTAATAAATAGTTCTACTTTCACTAGTTGTTTTATTTTATTGTCTAATTTTAGTTTAGAGGCTACGTTTTTATCTTCTTTGTTTATACCACTTTCTGTTTCATCATTAGTGATTTTGTAAAATTTAATGACTTCTTTGTGAAATAGTTTATTGTCAGTTTCCATTTTATATATTGACCTGAATTTATCTGATTTTATAAATAGTTTTTTGAGTTGTTTATCATGTTTTGATATTTTCAAATCTTTTTGGAAATTATAGTTGAATTTTCTTATTTCAAATTATTGATTATGTTTGTTAAGTCATTTTCAAAAGCAATGATGTTTTATGGTGGGCATTTCAATGATGTAAATCCAAGTTTGTTAATATCATTGTTATTATCGATGTTTTGATTGCCACTATAATCATTGTCTTTATTGAGTAAATAGAATACCGTCCATCTTATGTTTTATAAAGTGTTCTATTTTTTCTGTGAGTTTGATTTTGTAATCATGTAGGTTTGATGTTGGTATAGTTTTTAAGAAGTAGTTAAATTGTATTGATTCCATGTTGTAAGATAGTGTTTCTTGCTTGTTTTTTTACAAAATACAATAGCAGAATTGAATGTTGTGAAAAAGTGATCAAAGAAGAAAAAAATTCTGCAAAAGTGCTCAACTGATAATAATTTTTGAGGAGGTAAGGTATCTTTATTCAAACAAGTTTCATTGAATAATATAGATATATTGCCTATTTTTATACTGATCCTTTCAAGTTGTCTAATCAGTTTCTTGATGTTAAGATGAAATCTATCAAAGAAGGCACCATAATTTTTATAACCCTAGTACCTTTGATCTTTTTCAAGAGCATCTTCAGTGGGGAATTAACTATAGACAAGATGAAAAAGCCCTAAAAAATCTCATAAGTACTAATATATTTCCCACTGATCCCAGAAAAAATATAAAACTAATTATATATTTTACTAAATTTAACATGACTAACTTAATCCTATGCCATAACTTGTTCCCATCAACTTCTTCTATGTGCCCTGTCCCTTCAGGACGTAGGCGATCATGACTCTCCAAGTATCCCTATCCCTTGTGGCTCTTAGTATGTTTGCTCCTGTTGCTCCTGGCAACCCCCGTTCCATCATCCACCTGATCAGGCCCTGCAAATATGTTATCCGCTGCCTTCCTCTGTCTCTCCTTCCTTCTATCTGTCCAGTCAGTATCAGGTTCTCCAGGCTCTCCTTCCTCATTGCATGTCCCAGGAACTTCAGTTGTCTCTTCCTGATGCTCAGCATCAATTTCCTTTTTGTTACCATTATTTCCAACACCTCATCGTTGCTTGCATGCTCAGTCCACGATATCCGTAGCATCCTTCTGTAGAACCACATTTCGGCCGCTTCCAGTTTTGTCCTCATTTTCGATGATATTGTCCAGCATTCACAGCCGTATTGAAGAACTGACATCACGTAGCAGTCTAGAACTCTTTTCTTCGTTTCTATTGAGATTTTCCTGTGTGTTAGTATTTTGCTCATCTTCTGGAACGCGTCCTTTGCCATGCCAATTCGCCTTCGGATCTCCGTGTCGCACTTTCCATCCTATCAACTAGTCTTTTGAAAAAGACCAACATTGTATATCAATTTAAATGTCCTTTATGAGATTGTATCTCTGAAAAAAAAGTAAGTACATAACATTATCACATTTTGCACTTTATTTGACTAATACAAGCTCTATTTGCAACAGCTAATAAAAACACATTCCTGTTCATCTTCACAATGCAGCAAAATACTTTTTGACAATACCAATATGTTACACCATGAAAATAATAAACAAAAGCTCCAAGTTCTCAAGGCCCTATATAAAAAGAAACCAAATTTATTACAAGTGTTGTAGCAATGTTTTAAAATGCATTTGACCACCATTTAATGCCATTTTGCATTTTTGGCATCTCTAGTTATCTCCCTTATATTGGGACACGTGCAAAACATCATAGCAACAATGGATGAATAAAATAATTATAACAGAGCATGTTCACAAAAATGACTATCACAACAATCACAGTTACAATAAGTTTGTCTTCACAATTCCCTCCTGAGGATAATCTTGGAAGAGATCAGAAGTACTTGGCGTAACAAAAACTATATTACCATCCTTGATTAACTTAACATGAATAAGCTAATTAGAGAACTAGAAAGAATTATTCTAAAAATAAATGAACATAATATGTCTATATTATTCAATGAAACAAGCTTGAATATATATAATATATATATATACACACACACAGAGGATGGGATGGATAAATTGTTGTCTAAATTATACAAAAATGAAAATAATATTGTCATCTCATTTTAAGAGATATATGTACCAAAATTACACAAAAATATCTTGAAATACTAAATTAATTCAATAAAACCACTATTGATTTCAACCGTGGCCCCCGGATGACTATGGAATCTCCTGCATTTCTTCTGGATGGTCTCCTGGTGAATGCTGCCATAATCCTTGCTTTCAGTTCATCTGGTCATTCGTGCCACACACTTAATAATGAAAGCGGTTGCAGTCTGGGGAGTTAGTAGACCAGATGTAAGGGGTGATGTGGTTGCAGAAATTGTCTGACAGCTATGAATGGGTTCTCCTGCGTGTGTGACATAGTACAGAGTTCTGTTGCCAGATCTAGGGTCTTCTGACAGCTATGCACTTGAGATAGGGCAGTACTACCTCCTCATGGCACTTAATGTAGGCCCCGGTATTGAATCATTTTTTTCTTTTTTTAATCGTTTCACCCCAAGCAAAGTGGTACCACCATTGATGCGCAGGGGGCTACATAAGAGTAAAAGTTTAGGCAAGAGGAGAGTGAAGAGAAAGACCAACCAGTTAGAGGGGGTGTCAGAGAAGGGAGTAAGAGAAGGATAGAAACACAGGTGTGAAGATAGTTGTGAAGGTAAAGAGAAAGGAAAAGAACAAGATATACAGGGTGATGGAGAGAGAGAGAGAGAGAGAGAGAGAGAGAGAGAGAGAGAGAGAGAGAGAGAGAGAGGAGAATGAAGAGAAAGACCAACCAGTTAGAGGGGGATATACAGGGTGATGTAGAAAGAACTGGAGTCAAGTAGATAAGAGATAGGTATTGACATTGCATTTAAATTCCTGGAGGTTGTAGCCATCAGGTAAGCAAGAATATGGAAGGAAGTTCCACAGGCAGGAAGTGTGAGAAAAGAAGCTGCTGGAGTAGAATTGTTGGCTGTATTTGGTTGATCTAACTGTAAATGGGTGGGACCTTGTTGCCAGTTTGGTTGCACGAGTAAATTCTTGTGGTGGGAGCACCAGTGACTTAAGTTCGTCACAGCAGAAGTTATGAAAATATTTGTAGAATAGACAGAGGGAAGCCACATCCCATGGGTGAGAAAGTGGGTGGAGTCGAGCTGCCAATTTGGGACCTATCACATCACAGATTCTCCTTTGAAGCCTAGGCCCTGTAGGAAGATGAATAGACATAATGTCACCTTCACTAGTGATTATTCCAAACACCTTCGTAATTTCTATTAGACTCATCTAACTCTTTCCAAATCCTCTGCACTGTCCTCAGATTGACAACCAAACACTGAAATGTTTGTATTGAAACTTCTGGTGTGAATGTCAATCAATACAGAAAATAATTTCATACTGGCTTTTGAAAAAATTTTTCTCAAAATTGCAAGAAGTTATTATTGTTATTTTCTAAATGGTCCAATAAAAATGGAACTGTAGTCATTAATGGGTTTGTAGTATTCTGCCAGGATGGTTCCTGGGTTTTATTTACTGGAAACTTTGGAATAAAATGAACTCAAGTGTATAAAATAAATAATATATATTTCTTTGCTTTATATTAGAGTGAGTCCTTTGCTATTTGGTGGAGAAAATGTTCATTAATGAGGTGGATATTGGTAGCAGTATGGAGAAATGTCCATTTTAGCTTTTGTAATGGTATTTTGGAAGTCACATCATGATAGTTGATTTTCTAAGTGTGTCTTAGATGTGGCACAAGGCCGAAAGCATGGGGTACCCAGTGAGGATCGAACTCTCTACTCAGTTGTAATAGACTAGCTTGTTCACCCTTACACCACGTTGAGGTGCCCAAGTTACATCATGATGGTAATAATATTATAAATAGCTCAGTTTCAATCTACTTCAAAAGTCTCTTTGTGTTAATTTTTTTGATTGGCCAAAATTATTTTATTTTTCTGTGTGTAGCTGTATTTTCTGATGGTTGGTATTAATTTTTATTGATTTAAAAGATAAGAAGATGTATCAGTTCAAGGGAAAGGGCTCTAATTGTGAGGTATTAGTGTGAGGAGCAGTGGTAAGAACTGTAAAAGATACTGGGTCAAAGGTCTTGCTACTGAATCAGAAAGATTATGAGCATTTGAGCTATAGGGATAGCTTGAAGGAGGCAGACATAGAGGTCACCCAAGCAAATACAGACACACTTAAGATAGAGGTAACTGTTACTATCCCGGTGGAAATATGAGGGGTGAGTAGCCCCCAAAAGTTTTATGCCACCTCAAGATTGTGTTTGGATGCAATATTTGGACAAGACTGGCTTCATCGTCATGAAGCCGGAATACAGTTTAATCCTCCTGTCTTGAAAGAAGAGTACCATTGGATAACACATAAGGTGTCCAAGTCCGTGATACTAGAAGAGGATGTAAAATTGCTCACTAGAGCTGTGTTATCGACAAAAGGTAGGTCAGTACCGAGGAAAGAGGTTAGAGTTATAAAGGTGAACAAGGCTAGAAAGGAGAGGTGGAAACCAAATGATAAGATAATGGGGGCAGACAAGGACTCTGTAGAAGATGACTCAAGTGAGTGGAAGGAAGAAGACAAAATATATCTCTCTCTCAACTCCAAGAATGACAGAGAGGAGAATAGGTCAGAGGTTGAACCAGAATTATTCCCTGAAGAAAGACTAGGAGGGGCACACAACAGTGAAGAGAATAGGTTGGAGGTTGAACCTAAATTAAGCAAGACTGAGAGGGGCAAAGAAGCCCAAATGCCAGTTAGAAAATATGGTTATGGAAACTGAGTTGGTTGGGTTCAGTGTTGGTGCGCAACAGTGCCAAACTCTTTGTTATCTACCCTTTCATTTCTGAAAAGAGGCTGGTTGTTGAAGACTAGATATGGCTAGCAGGTCACAAAGTGCAAAAATATTTACTTATCAATTCCGCTTTTGGGTAGCTTAATGGCCAAATGAATGTCTACCAATGTCACTGATAATGGCATTCGACCTTCAGGGCAGGAAGGCTGAGCACCTATCTAAAATTCAACTAGCCTATTAGAAGATAGGAGGAGAAACTAAGGAATGTTTCTAAATGTGAACAAAAGAGATGTATATGGATAAGGGAATAAAAACTTGGATTTTTGCCTTGCAGGGATGGCTGGCATGAGAATGATACTGATGATGATTATGACAGCAACTTGGAAACACAGCCAAAATATTTTTTTTTTTAATCATATCACCCCAAGCAAGGCGATAACGCCACTGATGTGCAGGGGGCTACGTAAGGGTAAAAAGAATGGAAAAGAGAAAGCTGGAAACCACATCCTAAACAGGGAACAAGGGATGAGCCTCTTCACCTGTTCCATAGATGTGGGTGGAGTGTGAACCGGGCGATAGTTTAGTCTATCTACTCCACTCCAATAAGATACGATTTTCAAGAAAATGACCAAGGTGGTAATAACTAGATCAAAGTGGCTGGTCCCCTTCATGATTAACCTAAACCAATATGAGGCATTGCTAAGCAAATTGGAGAGCAAAATAAAAGGATTAGGCCCAGTCAAGTCAAAAGTGATTGAGTAATTCTCAGAGATGGGATACCTTAATCTGTCATACACTTTAGAGTGGGACATAACTATGATGGAGGACCGATGTAAGGAGGTCAGAAATTACCTGAAAGGAATTTAATTATTACAAACTAAGAGGAAAAGAACAATAATCTCCATTGTAGGGAAAGCTTTGAATGTTTTATTTAGGACTATAATGAAAAATGAGGTTAGAGTCATAAAATGAAGACTGGGAGAGTTGGAGATAAATCAGAGTCCTAACCAAGGTGGCAAAGAATATCAATATTGAATGTAACAATGTTGGAGCTAACAAAGAATAGAGTGACAGTAAATTAGTTGACCACTAATTTAAGGGAGCTAAGACAAAAAATAGCCAATACAACTGAGGCAGTGATGAACAAAGTAAAGGAATTATAAAAAGTTTATACAACAGTATAATCAATTGGCATCTATTGTTAACAAAATATGACAGACTAGTCAGTCCCTAAAAAATTTTTATCAGAGTATGTGAGTACTCAGTCAGACACATTGTCCTTGGGTCAACGGTATAATATAGTAACCCTTAGACATTTAAGGGAATTGTTAATCAAGATACAAATTGAGTTACCTCACCATTTGAAGTTACTGGTGGACCCATCTAAGAAATAATGGAAATATTATAGTGCCCTGGGTTGTATAACTTTGATAGAGGATAACAAATTATTGGTTATGGTGTCCATACCATTACTAGACACAGACAGTTTATTCAAGATATATTAGGTTATAAATTTACCTATTCCAGGAAGGCCTGGGGGAAGTAGCCAGATACCAAGTTGAAACAAGGCATATAGCTATAAATTTGGCCCAGACAAAATTTATGATGTTAGTAATAGAAGAAGCTAGAAAGTGTAGGAACAATTCCCTGGAGACATGTACCTTACTGAGTTCAATCTACATGATCAGTAAGTACCGGCTATGTATACTCGAATTATTTAAGATAATAGAGAGAAGTTCGAGGAATATTGCCAGATCAAAATATTGTACTACTGCAAGCAATCAGTATATTTGATGGAGTTTGGGTAGTGGTTGCTCAGAAATCTGTTGATCTTTCCGGGGTATGTGAAAGTGAACTCATTAAGATGCAGAGGGTGAAGCTACGCTTATCCCTGATAAAATTACCCCTGGGGTATTCCGCAATTGGCATGTCCATCTCCCTACCCCTATATTACCAGGCTGAAGAGAAATTTAAAGAAAAAGACTCAATAATGGAGTTAGTTGACAAAATCTTAAATAGCTGCACATAGTTATGGGAGTCAGTAATGAACAAATACCCTAGGGTCACAATAAAGCAAATACAGGAATTATTAAAGCCAATAGATAAAATGAATATGGATCAGTTAAAAGACAAACTAAATACTTTGGGAAAAGAATATGAGTTGGAAGAATAGTAAAGTAATTATGGTAAACTAGTCAGTAGGGATCAGTACTTTGCTGGTCATTGTAGTGGTAGTGGTAGTAGTGGTAGTAGTGGTAGTAGTGGTAGTGGTAGTAGTGGTAGTGGTGGTAGTGGTAGTAGTGGTAGTGGTAGTAGTGGTAGTGGTAGTGGTAGTAGTGGTGGTAGTGGTAGTGGTAGTGGTGGTAGTGGTAGTGGTAGTAGTGGTAGTGGTAGTAGTGGTGGTATGGAAAATAAAAAAATACAGAGAGAAACAAAATAATGAAATCTCGGTGAACATTCAGCAGACAAAGTGGGAATTACCATCTAGTGATCCATATCTAAACAGATCCAGCAGAGGTGGATGAGATCCAATTGAACCTGACCGCAGGAGCAGAAGAAGAACTGACTCCTGTCAAGAAGTCACTGAAACGTCCCCCTGCAGAGTGGAGGTTGGTAACAAAAAAGAAATAAACCCTAAGAGGCACATACCTACCCACACCCTCACACACACCTGAAGAAAAAAGGAAACGTTCAAAGAACATCACACATATAAAAAAAACGAAGACGGAAAGACCTATTCCTGTTAAAAGGGGTTGTGAATCCTATGTTTTAATAAAATGACTTTTGTTGCATGAAAAATAATGGGGAAAAGAAGAGAAAATGCCTTGTTGATACATATGGAATTAAAAGGAGGGCATGTTTTACATTATTGCAGGAATTGAATGTGGAACATATTTGCATAGGATTAAAAGAAGGACATTTCTATTGTGCATGGAAATTGTTTTCTTATTGCTTAAGACTAATACATTCAATGTATGATGAACTAGAAAAAGAGGACATTCATATCTTTTTTCCATTTTTTTGGTGTAGCCTAAAAATTAATACGCATGGTAAATAGTGTAACCATTATTTATAGTGTCATTTTATTAATAAATTACAGGTGATGTTAGGGAGAGATATAACTCTATTTCCTGATGGCTGGTATTAATTTTTTATTGATTTAAAAGATAAGAAATTTCTCTGAAATTAAATAAAATGAGAAAAATACATTTACTTTTGTCAGGAAAATTAAACAAATTGATTGAATCTGTGTAGTTGGACCGTAGACATAATATTGCCATTCTGTTTTGACAACTGCTTGGCCCCGGGTCAAATTGAAATGTCTTTGGCCACCTGAGCTTTGGGTATGGATAAGCAAGAAACAGATAGAGGAAGTCTCTTCCCCTCAGCAGTGAACTGCTGAAGGTTCAGTTGAAATATATAATTAATATTATTTTCATTTTGAGCTGGCAAGATTTACACAGAGAGGGAGAATTGAATTTCCCATAGCTAAATTTGCCATCCTGGTTTTGTGCCTTTTCAACAAAATTGAGGTGGAAAATGAAATTAGTGAAATTGGACCCGTAATTTTGCAGAAGACTGTCAGTCTGAAATTAGCAAGCTGCAATCTGACAGAAAATATCGCTGCTTTCAAGAAAATTACTTCTACAAGTGGTAGTGTGATACTAAAATACCAGCCAGCTAATTTTTGCGTCACCTAGATTTGAAGCAGTGTGCATAAATTGGATATAAACATATATAAACTAGCAGTATAGCCCAGCGTTGCTTGGGTGTAATGAAAGCTTTAAAACTAATCCATGGTCCTGGAGCTCAGACTCTTTGGACATTGGCACAAAAGATTAAAAAGCAATAGTTTTTTCCAGTTAAAGCAAAACCTTAGACTGAAAGAAAAATGAATGGATGTAAGTCAAATTTTGAAGTTTGGTGAGAATTGGATAAAAATTGTGGATTTGTATAAAGAACATACAGACATATAAACAGACACACACACAAACATCTTGCTTTATATATATATATATATATTATCGATTTTCTGCACTATTGTAAGAACTGCAACCTTGAAACTTCTGAATATCGTTTCTTATGTCTTTGTCTATGAGTGTATCAAATTTGAATAAAATCCTTCTATAACCCGATTTTTTCAATTATCAATTTTTGATATTTATCTGGGGTACCTCAACACAAAACCTAGCTAAGAACGCTTGGGGATGCTTATAGTACAACAGTGTAAATTTTCAAGAAAATCGGTTCAACCGTTCCGGAGTAACGGGGGCACACACGCACGCACGCACGCACGCACGCACACACACACACACACACACACACACACACACACACACACAGTTCCATTTATAGATAAGTTTAGATCTACATCTGAGCCATAGCCTATATTCTGCTTGCTGGTTATTGGAACTGGTGAACAGGTTATATTTGGTACCCTGAAGAGCCCAACTGTTGTAAAATAGATTTTATTGGTTAAAATGTTAGATGTCTGAAGTAAAATAAAAATAATTCCATCTAGGTAGATTCCAAATAACAATCCAAGAATGTTTTCTGATATTTCTTTCATTATAATAACCTCTAAAAAAACAATTCTTTTTATTATTAGCTATTAAATATAATATTTTTAAACAGAATTGTGTGGGTTTAAAATAAACTTTACATTTAAAAATGAAATTTAAATTACGTGTGAATACATCTTTCTTTACAATAAACATTTTTATTGCTTTCAAATTTCATGCAATCATTAAATGCTCCGTTTTTATCCTATTATATTCAGATGTAGCAAGTAATTAGGTAAAATAGTTTTGTTTGATCCATATTTGGAGGAATATTTTAATTTCTTCGTTATTTTTGTTAAGTGAAACGAGTCAAGGGAAGCAACTAAGAAAAGAGTTACCTCCCTTAGATTATTAGCGAAATTCATTTTTTTTTATCTGCTGTACAAATTAATGTTTTAGTTTACATTTGTGCAATTCTTTTGTATTTATTAACGAGGTACCATCAAAAATGTGCTAAAAAAGAGAATACATGATAAAAAAAAGCAGAAAAATATAATACAACAAAATTTTGTCAAAACTTATATCAAAACATTTTTTTGATGTAATTTAAAATTTTTTATCTTTTGTAGAAGTTTAGAAATTTTGGTTAAAAATATTGTTTTCCTGGTGTTAACACAGAATTATAAATTCGTGCAGGAAATTTGAACACCTTTTATGCAGTGAAAAATACATTGATTTGAAAATTCTTGCCAAAAACACATAATTGTCACATTTTAAGGAAACTGTCAGGACTTACTCAGAAATTAATTTTGAAACATTTCTTGTTTTTACAAAATGTTTGTAATAAAGATGATGTTTGAAAGTCAAAGCAAAATTTCAAGTGCAAAAGGGATCAATGTCAGTATTTAAATCAAAATATAGTGTAACATTTGCAGCCTTGGATCAAGTCAATGAAGAATTTCGACAGACATGAAAAATTGGGTGTAATTGAAAAAACTGACCATTCAAAATGGGCAGCACCAGCAGTGTATGTAACAAAAATATTTGGTCTGTGCAGATTTTTTTGACTGGGTTAAATAAATGTTTAGAATCATATAACTACCCATTACCAAGTCCAGAGGAAATTTTTGTGAAATTAAATTGGTGGAAAATTTTTGTGAAATTAAATTGGTGGAAAATATTTATGAAATTAAATGGTAGAAATTTTTTTTCAAAGCTTTATCTTTCTGAGGCATATTTGAAAATACAGCTTGAAGAAGAAGAAGAAGAAAGAAAAAATAGGAAAAAAGAAGGAAAAATTATGGTGAAAAGAAAAAAATATGAACACGAAATTGTATTGAAATCAGTTAAAGAAAAGATTTACTAAAGAAAAGCCTTCAAAAAAGAAAAAACTTATACATGTTCTGCATGATATTTTTGATGTACCAACACCCCAAGAACTTGTTGAACATAAAAGTATGAGTTGTAGAAAAAATAAACATAGAGAGCTTGATCATGTTTATTAAATTGGCCTTGTGACAAACATAACTGAACTTCCCATAATTTAATCCAGATCAGAAGGTTGAAAGAGTATAAGTGTTTTGTTTGTATGTTTAAATGGAAATATATTTACACATCAGAATAACATCAATTTGTAGGAAGTGAAATTATTAACTGCGGAAATATTTTAAGAGAAAGTGTAGTATGGAGTTAAATGAATCCAGAGTTTTTAGTTGTAGCAAAATGTGTGTATGCAGAAAAAGTTTAACAAGGTAGTAATAAAGTCTGTGTTTCTTTCTTTCTTTTTGCGGATGATGAGGAAGTGAAAAGGAAGGAAAAAGCAATAAAAAAATTGTACTTATTAATGTTAATATTTAGGAGTCAGTTGAAGTGACTTACTGTTGTTGTTGTTATCTCTTTTGTTGATGGCAAGAATAGTGAAGATGCAGAAAAAGAGATAAAGGAAAATAGCATGCAAGAAGGAAAGGGAGAATGAATGTATGTTGACGAGACAACACTGGATCATGAAATTTGGCTTTGTCGTTTTCCTTCGGTATGGGGTCAATCCTTTTTCAGTCGTTCAAAATTAGATTTCACACTGGATTGCAAAATCTGTAAACAGTGAAGAGAAGAGAGTTACTGTTAATTCTGTAATCACCACAAATCTACAGAAAAACAAGTGGTTTATCCAAAATGAAAGATGTAGCACCCAACGGTTCGTCCTAACAATTTTCTCCGGCGGCCGTTTTCCACACTGTGATGTTTGCCGGAAGTTTGTTGAAAATGTCAGAGCCTCAAGCTGGGGGTACAAGATTGAACTATAAGGAACGAACTTCCACAACTTGGATGAGTTGAAAGGATGCTTTATTTAGTTTAGAGTTAGCCTTTTCGGTTGGGGCAGGCGGATGTGACACACAGCTCTAACTCTAATGGAGATCAACAAATCCGAACTGACCGAAACAAGACGAACAGAGATTCTTACTTCACTCAAATGACTGACTCACTTAACTGACTCTCTCACTCTACTCTACTTCTATTTATTTAAAATGAATCCGGAAATCCGGAAATCCGGAAATGCTTTAGACCACCGGTGATAAACATTGGCGACTGTAAGTCTGAAATTTCAGTTATCTTTTTTTTTTATCTTAATAAAGCTTCTGCCGGAAAATTCTTAATGTGTGGTCAAGTACAGTAAAAGACAGCCTTTGACCTGGTCGTTCGAAAACCAACCTCCTGAATTTTCCTGAACTTTATCTCTTTATCACATTAAATCACTGAGTCAAATATTTACCGGAAGAGTGGTAGGATTTAAAACAGTAATTGGATACCGTTGTCTCTTCCACAATTTTCCTCCTAAAAGAAAAAGCGTTTATTTATTTATTTTTTCCTCTTCTTTTTCACTTTTGTTAAATAAGTTTTTAAACTATTTTCTATTCTTAACCATTTTCTATTTTAATCTATTATAATAAAATACATATTTTACAAAGCACCTTAATATACGCCTAGTTATTGTGTCACAAAGAAATACAAAGTTCAGAATGTGGCAAACTCACCAGAAAGAGGAGGGGGTAAATATTAAGAAATAAAATGAAATGTTTAAGAAAATAAAAAATCTCAAAAGCAGGGATGTTGTAGAGTAAATAAGACATGCCTGGTAAAACAAATGAATTAGGCAAGAGACCTTAAATAAAGAACTCAAAGAGAGTTCCAACAGAGTGTTTGTTAGAGTACTGTTGGAGTCGGTGGAGACATAATATTATAACATACCCTGAAAACTAAAAAAGCTAAGGTTACAATTTTTCCTTTTTAATAGCACTGGTGACCCATTTTGTAACTAGTTTATTATTATTTTTTTTGTTTCCTGTTATTGGTGGTAATTTGAATATCATCACAGCTCTTCAGTCAGTTAAGTGCCATACGTGATACACGCTTTGGGTGATCATGTCTCGAAAGGGACATGACTGACTGGGCAGAAGATTATCTCGCAGTTGCCATTGCTTTCTGTGGTAGACTTGTTGCCAGCCAAGGCTATAGAACCCAATCAGTCTTGTCATTTAACTCATAACTGGAGGGATGAGACGGATTAATACCTTTCCCAAGAGTATTTGTGCGTAAGTGAATGCAACAACTTCTTCTTCTTCTTCTTCTTCTTCTTCTTCTATGTGCCCTGTCCCTTCAGGACGTAGGCGATCATGGCTCTCCACGTCTCCCTATCCCTTGTGGCTCTTAGTATGTTTGCTCCTGTTGCTCCTGGCAACCCCCGTTCCGTCATCCACCTGATCAGACCCTGCAAATATGTTATCCGCTGCCTTCCTCTGTCTCTCCTTCCTTCTATCTGTCCAGTCAGTATCAGGTTCTCCAGGCTCTCCTTCCTCATTGCATGTCCCCCAGGCTCTCCTTCCTCATTGCATGTCCCAGGAACTTCAGTTGTCTCTTCCTGATGCTCAGCATCAATTTCCTTTTTGTTGCCATTCTTTCTAACACCTCATCGTTGCTTGCATGCTCAGTACACGATATCCGTAGCATCCTTCTGTAGAACCACATTTCAGCTGCTTCCAGTTTTGTCCTCATTTTCAATGATATTGTCCAGCATTCACAGCGGTATTGAAGAACTGACATCATGTAACAGTCTAGCACTCTTTTCTTTGTTTCTATTGAGATTTTCCTGTGTGTTAGTATTTTGCTCATCTTCTGGAACACGTCCTTTGCCATGCCAATTCGCCTTCGGATCTCCATGTCACACTTTCCATCTTCTGTTAGAACACTTCCTACGTACTTAAATTTTTGTACTTGCTTGATTCTGTTATCCCCCACCTGTATTTGGCATTTTGGGTTGAATCTTTTGCTGATGACAATGCACTCAGTTTACATTACTTAAAACATCTTGGTTACTCTTATGTTTTGTTGATTTTTTTTTTTTAATCATTTCACCCCGAGCAAGGCGGAAACACCACTGATGTGCAGGGGGTTACATAAATGTAAAAAGATTAATTAGAAAAGAGTGAGGAGTACAAACTAGTTAGAAAGGAGCAATAGAAAGCTGAGAAAGCAGGTGCGATGACAGATGCATAGGTGGAGAGAAAGGGAAGGTTATACAGGGGAGGGGAGAGAGCTAGAGGCCAATGGTTAGTAGATAAGTATTGACTTTGCATTTAAATTTCTGGAGGTTGTAGCCGTCAGGAAAGCAAGAATACGGGAGTGAGTTCCACAGGCGGGAAGTGAGAGAGAGGAAGCTGCAGGAGTAGAATTGTCGTCTGCATTTGGCTAACCTGACTGTCAATGGGTGGGACCCAGTTGCCAGTCTGGTTGCACGGGTAAACACCTGTTGAGGAGGCATCAGTGACTTAAGCTCATCCGAGCAGAAGCCATGAAAGCATTTATAGAAGAGACAGAGGGAGGCCACATTTCGACGATGGGGAAGTGGCTGCAGTCGAGTCGCCAGATCAGTACCTATCACATTACAGACTATCCTTTGGAGCTTGTCAAGAACACTGAGGAGAACGGCAGGGGCACTTGACCATAAATGGCAGCAGTACTCCATGCACGGACGGATGGTTGACTTGTATATATGCAGGATAGATTCAGGTGGAAAAAACATCCTGGATCGACATAGTGACCCAATCTTCTTAGCAGTAGATTTTGCTATGGATTCAATATAGTGGTTCCATTTGAGGTCTGAGGACAGGGTAAGTCCGAGAAGGCGTGGTGTATTACTCTCCGGGAGAATCGCTTGGTCCATGCTTATGGGAGGCAGAAGAGGTTGCCTGTAATGGTTGACGGACAACAGCTTGGTCTTAGATGAATTGAAGTTGACAAGCCACTTCTTGCCCCAGTTCACCACAGAGTGTAGATCCCACTCAAGGTCAGCAGCGAGATTATGTCTGTCCGCCACGACAGGTTTCTTACTGGAACGGGAGTATATTGTAGTGTCATCTGCATAGATGCCTACTTGGGACTTGATCTCATCTGGGAGGTCGTTGATGAAAATAAGGAAGAGCGTCGGGCCCAGGATAGAGCCCTGTGGGACACCAGCATTCGTGCTGTAGGACGAAGAGGCACGCCCATTCAGAACGACCTTCATTTTGCGGTTATTTAAGAAAGATTGGATTAGGTCAAGCAGGTGACTGGTAATACCATAACCGCATAGTTTGCATAGGAGGCCAGAGTGCCAAACCCTGTCGAAAGCCTTGGAGATGTCCAGAGCAACTGCGTGAGCCTCGTCGGACTCATCAAGGGCCTGTAGCATGTACTCCGTTATGGTTGTTAGCAGGTCGGCCGTGAACCTGTCGAAGCGGAATCCATATTGCCTGTCAGAGAACAGTTTGTGGGCGGTGAGATGATGAACTATTTCAGCATTGATTATAGCCTCGAATACTTTCCCGAATATCGGTAGAAGACTGATAGGGCGATAGTTGGATGGGTCCGAGGGTTCACCACAATTCTTAAAGACAGGAACGACTGAAGAGAATTTCCAGCATGCAGGAAAACAGGAAGCAGAAAGGCAGTAGTTAAACAGTTTAGAGAGGACAGGGGAAAGTTCAGGAGCACACCTCTTAAGGACTATCACCGGGATTCCATCGTCTCCACACGCCTTATGGGGGTCGAGTTTTGAAATTACTCTGGATACTACTGTCGGGGTAATATATACGTTGTGCAGTTTGGCCTCAGTTCTAATAGGGAAGTCGGGTGGGTGCACTCCGGACAAGTCGAATGTGGAGTTGGATGAGAATCTGTGGGCAAAGCACTCAGCTTTGTCCACAGATGACGTGAGAACCTCAAATCCATGGATTAAAGGAGGTATTGAGGATTTCCTATTGTTGAGCACTCATTTACAAATCCTCCAATAGTCCTTGGAGCCGAACTTGGGGTCAGCTATGTGCTGTCGCATTCTCTCAGCAAACAAACAACGATGATGGTTGTTAAAACAACATCAATAATGATGATGATGATCATCATGGTTGTGAGGGCTTCAAGTCCCACTAGAAAATGATGGGATCTAGTGGGGATAGATTTAAATAAATGAGTTGTTGAATTTACCACATCCTATCATATTTATGTTACTTTGACTTTTCAGCTGATAGTCTCATATAATATAACTTTCCACCCTAAGCCCAGCGGGTAATGGTATACTCAATATTCATTTGTAAGATTACATCTGTCACTTCAATTCCTTTCATATGAAAGAAAATTGCCTAGCATTCTTCACATTTTATAAAGTTTGAATAATACACCTGGTTGTGCAGCAGTGCATATCAGCTTGGAATGAGAAATCAGCAAACTGAATTTGAATTTCATTTGAATTTGTTGTATTCACTTAGCCTTTTAGGAAAGGTATTAATCTGTTGGTTCTCCCTCCAGCAATGGGTTAAATAGCAAGACAGTTTGGGTTCTCTAGCCTTGGTTGGCAACCAGTCTACCACAGAAAGTAATGGCAACCTATTGCAGGAAAAATATTCTGCCCAGTCAGTCATGTCTTTTTCTAGATATGATCGCACAAGTGTGTATCACGTATGACACTTAAATGACTGATATGAATAAAAAGATTGAACAGCAAGACAGATTGGATTCTATAGCCTTGGTTAGGAACAGTCTACTGCAAAAAGTAATGGCAACCTATTGCAGGAAAAATATTCTGCCCAGTCAGTCATGTCTTTTTCTAGATATGATCGCACAAGTGTGTATCACCTATGACACTTAAATGACTGATATGAATAAAAAGATTGAATAGCAAGACAGATTGGATTCTATAGCCTTGGTTAGGAACAGTCTACTGCAAAAAGTAATGGCAACCTATTGCAGGAAAAATATTCTGCCCAGTCAGTCATGTCTTTTTCTAGATATGATCGCACAAGTGTGTATCACCTATGACACTTAAATGACTGATATGAATAAAAAGATTGAATAGCAAGACAGATTGGATTCTATAGCCTTGGTTAGGAACAGTCTACTGCAAAAAGTAATGGCAACCTATTGCAGGAAAAATATTCTGCCCAGTCAGTCATGTCTTTTTCTAGATATGATCGCACAAGTGTGTATCACGTATGACACTTAAATGACTGATATGAATAAAAAGATTGAACAGCAAGACAGATTGGATTCTATAGCCTTGGTTAGGAACAGTCTACTGCAAAAAGTAATGGCAACCTATTGCAGGAAAAATATTCTGCCCAGTCAGTCATGTCTTTTTCTAGATATGATCGCACAAGTGTGTATCACCTATGACACTTAAATGACTGATATGAATAAAAAGATTGAATAGCAAGACAGATTGGATTCTATAGCCTTGGTTAGGAACAGTCTACTGCAAAAAGTAATGGCAACCTATTGCAGGAAAAATATTCTGCCCAGTCAGTCATGTCTTTTTCTAGATATGATCGCACAAGTGTGTATCACGTATGACACTTAAATGACTGATATGAATAAAAAGATTGAACAGCAAGACAGATTGGATTCTATAGCCTTGGTTAGGAACAGTCTACTGCAAAAAGTAATGGCAACCTATTGCAGGAAAAATCTTCTGCCCAGTCAGTCAGTTATGTCTTTTTATAGACATGATCGCCTAAGCACTGGAAAGAAGAGGTTGAGTAAAGAAGGGTTTAATCCCATGAGAACATGAAGTGTGAAGACAGTAGTTCAGGGTGTCAAGCATGCAACTAAAGAGTGTTACATCTTTGTGACCCACTTTTTGTTGCTGTTCCAGGAGCAGACTTCCTATTCACAGTAGTTCACAGTAGTAGGATGAGACTATATTTCAATAAGATTAGTTAGTCTTTTGCCATGGCACTAGCATAAAGCAGTTCAGCTCTCTTTGAATTTCTGGGATGAGGAGTTATCATTTACATTTTTACTTTTATCTTCATCTTTGTTATTATATTTTAAAAAATGATTTAGTCTCCAGAAATGCATTGATTTCAATCTGCCATGGCAAATTTATACCCAGGATTAGATATTATATTTCCTTTTCTAATAAAACTGTTGTATCCTGGATAAGGGTACAATTTAACAAAGTGTAAATCTGTGTGGAAAGATTACCAAGACAGGTGTAATAGAACAAAAGGTTTATTCAGCACAAGAATTAATACAGACGAGAATAGTACTACCAGGTCCTAATCCGTGAGCAAGACTTACTAGTGAAAGTGCTCTTGCTCATTTATTCATGTTAAACTTAGTCCACCATATTTTTTTTATAGAGGGTGCTGGGATATTTCATTAAAAATTACTATGATTACTAAGTGGGATATTTAAAAACAATAGTAATTAAAAGTGAGGTTATGCATCTAAATGCATCCAACACCAAAAATCTTTAAAGTTAATTTACTCCTTGATATTTTTGAAGGTATTTGACAGGGTTTCACATGCCGAAAGGTTATGATATTCTGGACAAATTTTTGTACTGATTCACTTTTTCTTATTAAATTGCAAATTGAAAGTTGTCTTGAATGGCTACTCTTCTAGATCTTTTTTTTGCATTAATGCAGGTGTGCCCCAGAGCTTTATCCTTGGACTGACATTGTTTCTAATTTTCATTAGTGACCTTGTTGATAGCATCAGTTCTCAACTCGTTATCTATGCTGATAAGACAATCATTTATTCCTGTCTTAATAGTAAGTTTAATTAATTCAATAATGTTAAATTAGCAGCTGATCCAAAAAATGACCTTGTTAACTTGGGCAAGGAATAGCTTGTTGACTGTTAATAGCTTTCTACCTCATCAGCATGGCTAATACTAACCTCGAGGGCTAACATTCTTGGTTGACATGAAGTGGAAAGATTATATGGAATCCATTGCTAGGTCTTCTCAGAAAGTTGGTTCACCATGTTGGGCAAGGTGATTTTTCTCCTTTGAATCTATCTTACATATTTATAAGTCCACCATTTCTCCATGCTTTGAATATCACTGCCAGTAGTGGACTGGATCAATAATTTCTACCAGATAAACTTGTAAAAGGGCCTAGTCAAAAAGTACCTAATGTGGAATTTTTTTTGAGTTTTGTTTAACAGCATATCAACCTCTGTGGGTTATTTAATGCCAAAAAGGTGCGGTTTTAAAGGATTTTTTTTAATGTTCAGTTATCATGAAAAGGTTGATGTAGTCAGATTCTAATGAAAAATTTTTTTATTTTTTATTTTAGAAAAGAGAGAAAAAACAGGTTACGGGGGATGCCAAAAAAAAGACGAGAAGTGAATGGGATTTATGGTGGTTGATGGGATTTAGAGAGATAGAAGATGTTGCATTCAAATTTTTGGTGATTGCAGCTATCAGAGAAGCAAGCAAATGGAAGTGACTTCCACAAACAGGAAGTGTGAAAAAAGAAACTGGCAGAGTAGAAGTGGCAGTTTACTATTTTGACGGTAAAAGGGTGGGATCTTGATGACCAAATTTTGTCATGAGACTGTTGATAAATGACAACCTTAAAAATTTTTTAACATCTTAGTACAAAAGTCATCAGAAACAAAGGAAATAGTGCTAAATATGTGATATCCATCTTCTTTTGTGACAATGAAGGCTGGACAATCTTCCTATAGATTAGAAGAAAACTGGAGGCAACAGAAATGTGGTTCTACAGAAGGATACTGAGAACTCCATGGACAGAGCGAGTAAGCAATGCGAAAGTCAAAGAAAATAGCAGCAAAAAGAACACTTATGCTCAGAGTTAGAAGGCAACAGCTGAAAACATATAATGAGGAAAGAGGGCCTGGGAAACTTAATACTCAAAGGGCATATTAAGGGAAAAAAGGTAAGGCAACCTCACCACCTACCTGATGAGATTCTGTGAATGGGTTGGAGAGGGGGCTTAACAAAGTTGAGGAAAACAGCTAAGAGTAACAAGAGATAAAAAATTGATTTATTTTTATAATACTGTTTGACTTCTACAAGGCCCAAGAGCCCTTAGAGGTAGTGGGTTCACAGAGGCACAGTTTATGAAGATCTGTTTTTCTAACTTAATTTGAGTTTCAGTTTGAGTTTTGTTTAATGATATATCAACCTCTGTGGGTTATTTAATGCCAAAAAGTGGGGTTTTAAGGTATTTTTGAATGTTCGGTTATAGTGCGAAATTTGATTTAGCCAGATTTTAATGAAAAATTTTATTTTTTTATTTTAGAAAACTGAAGATGTCTTCTAGTTTTGTATTCAAAAATGTATTGGTAATATTTGTTTTTTTTAAAATTTTAAAATATATTTTTCTATAAAAGTCTATTTGTATGTATAAATTTCTATAAAGAGTCTATTGCTATATTTTCATAGTGTTTTGACCCTAGTTTGGGAGTTAACTATTTGCCCATAGCTGGGACCCTAATAGGTGCTACCACTCTGGGTCAGGATGAACCTAGGAACAACAGCAATTAAGAGGTGGCTCCATGCTATTCACAACCTCTTTGCTGCCGGATGCAGTTTACCATCATACCCAGGACTTTTTCTAACTTAATGACCAGGACATATGACTTGAAGAATAAAATCTTCAAAAATGTGATGCATCTTTGTTTAGATTCACCACACAAAATATGAGAAAGATAAACAAAGATATTTAGAAATGTTAATCTTGTCCTGATTCAGAAAAGTGCCATTAGTGATACACACTTTGGGTGATCATGTCTCAAAAGAGACATGACTGACTGGGCAGAAGATTATCCTGCAGTAGGTTGCCATTGCTTTCTACGGTAGATTGGTTGCCAGCCAAGGCTATAGAATCCAATCTGTCCTATTATTTAACCCATAACTGGAGGGAAGAGATGGATTAATACCTTTCCCAACGGTATTTGTGCATAAGTGAATGCAAGGAATTCAACTGGAATTCGAACTCGGCTCCCCAATTTGTTATTTTGAGTTGATATTTACTGCATCACAAACATTATTAAAAAGAAAACCTTTCACAGTATAAAAAGATTTTCAAGAGTTTGTTTTGCATCAAAGCAACCCCCCCAATAGATTATTTTGCTTTATTTACTAAGCAAAAGTATTTTCATTATTTATATTTGTAATTCTCTGAAGGTTACCTGAATCAATAAACACCTGATGAAGGCTGTGGCATAAAACTACTGAAATGCGATAATAGAAAAGATGAGAACATTAGTCCGAGAGTAAACAATGATAACACTGCATCCTATAAATTCAAGCCAAAATTAAACAAAATACTTCGAAAAATGAACTTCGATACGTTCCCTTACAAGCATTCAAGCTACAAACTTTTTCAGATAGATGCAAAAAAGATTCTCTCTAGGTTCCGATTCTAAACACCTTGCTAGTTTAGGAATTCAACCAGAATACAGTCGATGGATTTAGTGTATTGCTCAGTGTACCCCTTTGTAAGCATAATGCAGTTGTCTTTCTCTGGCCTCACGGTCATCTGGGTTTTCACAAATACACAGTGTATTTCATCAGTCCAATTTGACAGAGAATCTTAAGAGTTCCTGCAATGAGGGAGATGGCAAGAATGTTACCCTATTATGTTGAAAATTAAAGTGGATATTGTAAAGTGGGAATAGGTGAGAAAACTGAGGAACCATAGCAGGTGTATGGGGAAAGAATCTTTCTGCTGTTGTGACAATTTTAAAGAAAAAAGACCATTATGAAACACATGAAAGATTCTGTACCAATATATTCTTTGATAATTCTTTGATAATTGGGAAGAAATTAAGATTAAAGATGGAAAAATACTTCAGTTTGTGGAAGGGGGGGTGCATCATTTTATGTTGATAAGCATTTATCCAGCAAAATGCCATAACTGTGAAGATGATGATGATCATTATTGCTCACTCATTAAATGATGATGCCAGCAGTAAAAGATGGTTTATACTGGGATAAAGTGACAGCAAGTTCCTTCAATACAATATAACTCTTCTCACGATTCTTAGTCATTTCATTTTTATTATCATCATAATTTGATTTGATATGCTTTCCAAATTTTAGATGTTTTGGCCAGGTGAATATGGTTATATCTCAGTGCCTACCTGCAGATTAGATATAACACTTTCCTTAATACATGCTGTTCTAAACAGCACTACCAATGACATCATTGGGTTTTGAGGTAGAAAGATTCGTGGAAATAGTTGTGAGTGAGACAACATGAGTTACTGCCTGGTATGTTTCTCTTATTCGCACCCCCCCCTCCAAATACTTTGGTATATTCACCCGCTCTGTTTTCACAAACTTCTTATCCCAAAGTACTGCAACGTCTATCAGCATTCACTCATGGCTGTTCTTCTGCACAATTGGGATATCAGGATAATTGCCAGTCAAGATGGTTATACACCACGTAGGTTCTTATTCGTATTCTTCTTCTTATTATTGTTGTTGTTCTTCTTATTATTATTATTCGTTTTCTTATTATTATTCTGTTTCTTCTTCTCCTTCTTCTTCTTATTCTTTTTTTCTTCTTTTTCTTCTTCGTCTTCTTCTTCTTATTCCTTTTCTTCTTCATCTTCTTATTTTTTATTTTTCTTCTTCTTCTTCTCCTTCTTTTTCTTCTTCTTCTTCTTTTTCTTCTTCTTCTTCTTTTTCTTCGTCTTCTTCTTCTTATTCCTTTTCTTCTTCATCTTCTTATTTTTTTCTTTTTCTTCTTCTTCTTCTTCTTCTTCTTCTTCTTTTTCTTTTTTTTGTCTTCTTATTATTCCTTTTCTTCTTCATCTTCTTATTTTTTCTTCTTCTTCTTCTCTTTCTTTTTCTTCTTCTTCTTACTTCTTCTTCTTCTTCTTCTTCTTCTTCTTTTTCTTCTTCTTCTTCTTCTTCTTCTTATTATTCCTTTTCTTCTTCATCTTCTTATTTTTTCTTTTTCTTTTTCTTCTACTTCTTCTTCATTTTCTTCTTTTTCTTATAATTATTATTTCTTTTCTTCTTATTATTATTGTTTTTATTGTTGTTGTTGTTCTTATTATTCGCTTTCTTATTATTATTCTTTTTCTTTTTCTTGTTCCTTTTCTTTTTCTTCTTCTCCTTCTTCTTGTTATTCTTTTTTCTTCTTCTTTTTTCTTCTTCGTCTTCTTCTTATTATTCCTTTTCTTCTTCATCTTCTTATTTTTTCTTTTTCTTTTTCTTCTTCTCCTCCTTCTTTTTCTTCTTCTTCTACTTCTTCTTCTTTTTCTTCTTCTTTTTCTTCTTTGTCTTCTTCTTATTATTCCTTTTCTTTTTCATCTTCTTATTTTTCCTTTTTCTTCTTCTTCTTCTTCTTCTTCTTCTTTTTTCTTCTTCTTTTTCTTCTTTTTCTTCTTCTACTTCTTCTTTTTTCTTCTTCTTCTTTTTCTCCTTCGTCTTCTTCTTCTTATTCCTTTTCTTCTTCATCTTCTTATTTTTTCTTTTTCTTTTTCTTCTTCTTCTTCTACTTCTTCTTCTTCATTTTCTTCTTTTTCTTATAATTATTATTTCTTTTCTTCTTCTTATTGTTTTTATTGTTGTTGTTGTTCTTATTATTATTCATTTTCTTATTATTATTCTTTTTCTTCTTCTTGTTCCTTTTCTTTTTCTTCTTCTCCTTCTTCTTGTTATTCTTTTTTCTTCTTCTTTTTCTTCTTCTCCTTCTTCTTGTTATTCTTTTTCTTTCTTCTTTTTCTTCTTCGTCTTATTATTATTCCTTTTCTTCTTCTTCTTCTTATTATTATTCTTTTTCTTCTCCTTTTTCTTTTTCTTCTTCTTCATTTTCTTCTTTTTCTTATAATTATTATTTCTTTTCTTCTTCTTCTTCTTCTTATTGTTTTTATTGCTGTTGTTGTTGCTCTTATTATTAATATTATCATTCACTGAGTGTTGACACAAACAGTATCCCTTGTCTAGATTTTAGCACTTTCCTTGATCTACAGTCTTTTTACATGTTCTTTGAACTTTTCCTAGTGCTCCAATAATGACTACTATGACTGTCACCTTCAGATCCTTGACAAGGTTAACATACTTATTGATATTTACTCTCATACTTGCCAAAAGAGTGAAATCTAATAATTTGCATGTCTCTCTCTATGTTTATTATTACCATAGCCAATCAACTAGCTTGGATCGGCTGACCCATTTTAACCTCACCCATACATGTTTTTACCTTTTCTTTTATAGAATAAATTCTGCTCTCTCTCTCTCTTTCTCTTTCTCTTTCTACACACACACACACACACACAATTAACCTGTAGGGTAAAAATACAATCTTTTGGACATTTTCCCCACAGAGTCATCATACCTGTTCTGCCATAATTTCTGTGCTAACCTGCTACATTCCATAATAATTTGTTTGACTTTCTTGTCTTTATTTGCAATTACTGTTTTCCTGTGTTTTATTCATCTGGACCTTTTTTTATTATTATTATTATTATTATTATTACAGTAATCCCCTTTGACCCATAGGCACAAAATGTATATCCTCTGCTCTAAATATACACTTCTAAGATTTTACTTTTCAATTTTATGTTCAAGTTTTAGTTTAAATTAAATCATTACTGAAAGAAATACTGTATATTTTATTACTGGTTGAATTGTGTAACAGACAGATGTTGCTCTTATTATAGTATAAATTAAAATATGAAATTTTAACAGATTGAAAGACAGATCAATGCAGCTCATATGTATTTATATCATATATTTACATTTATGCATTCACCAATAGAAAAGTTCTTTTCATAAGGCAACTCACTAAATTTTACCATGTGCTGACATCTGCAAAACTAATTTCAATCTCTTATCTATTGGCCAGTCAGTAGCAAGGAAAAAATCTTAAAAGTTGATCCATTTCTATTTTCTACAAACATATAACTATGCATGATTTTGCCTTTTTCTTTGAAGAGTCACACGCCATCTACCAGATACCAAGTCAAGGCGACCTGCATTTTCTTATGCTCTCACCTTCTCTTTCGTGCTGCATTCATTGATTCTCCTTCTTTTTCATGTCCTGTCAATGAAGTAAGAAAGAACATTACAGTCATCTGACTGATGCCAAGTTTCTGAAGACCTACATTTTGCTCTTTCTTATTCTCTTTTTCACACCACACTAATTGATTCTCCCCTCTCCTCATTGTGTTGTCAGTAACATAAAAAAGAAATGGGAACAAAGACATCATTTATGTCCACCCACTACAATTGTACATACTCATAGTGACATCAGATTTGTCTTTTCTTCACAAATCCATTTCATCTGACTTTATGAAAACTGAATCCTTAAAACATACATTCAAAAGAAAACTTTATGCAGAACTTTCAAACATAAATGTCATTTCTAAATAAAATTGATGTCATTCTTCTTGCTAAATAAATTTACACTTATTGATACAAACAAGACCTTTTTATCTTTTATTCAGTCTTTTGATTCTTTCAAATGGTGTGTGTGGGCTCAGTTACATTTGACACAAGTCCATTTCGAAAGCATAGCTGACACTGTATATATTACATTTCTAATCTCACTCAAAACTCAGTTCGTTTACATGGATTCTTGGTTCTAAGGTTATTTTGAACTGTTGTCGCTTTGATTCATTCAATCTTTTCTCGGACTTCCTGACTGTGGAATTCCCTTCTACATGATTGCTTCAAAAATTCTATTTACCAGATTTGTTCCATGAGGTTCTCTTTTGGGTTTTTGTTGGTCAGCAACTTTTCATAGAGATTCTTTCAGCTGGATATACTAATCTGCAAATCAAGCTGGAGTTGATAATAGCAGCAATTCTTTTTTTATAACTGATAACTCTTTTCAAAAACCCTATTTTTATAAGGGCTAGCACCTAATTAGCATATTTCTCGAATCATCTAGATTTTTCTCGAATATACTGGAATGATCTAGAATCTTCCAAATGTGCTATTTCTAATTTCTCTATTTTACAACTATTTCATGAATTAAAACTTTTTTGTATTAACAAGTAGAACTCAGCAGAATCCCTTACTATAAATTTTAACCTTTTTGTTGACTTTATTAATATTTTTTTATACATAAATGTACCCTCGTAACAATATGTGATAAAAATTTGTGGTTAGATGTGACAAAATATGGAAAAGGTTAAGGAAGTGAATACTTATGCAAGACACTGAGATAAATGGTAGTTCACTCAAAGTCAGTCATTATATTCTGTCTTAATTCTTGTTATTTTATTGTCATCTTGTGTTAAACTTAAATATAAAATAAAATATGAAAATAAAATAAAATATATAAAAAACAATTTAAATTAAAAAAAGACATTCAGTTTACTTTAAAGCCTTTACCTCTCTCACCTCGTACATTTTGTGTCGGTTGGAGACCAAAAATCATCTCTCAGTTGTGTCTCTGTCCTTGAAGACAGAGTGAAGCCCAGTTGTAGCTCTGTTTGAGGACAGATATGCAACTGAGAAAAATCATACTGTGTAGATGCTCAGTCCTGAGGAATAGTGTCCCGAGGTCACACCACCCCATTGCACCAGAGGGGTGGACCAGGTGCTTGTCACCAGGGCCAGTGCAACTGGTGGTTGCAGGGACTGGGGAATTTTTGTTCCTTTGCCCACTTGTACACATCTGGGCACCCCACATTAAAAACCCACCTTGTGTCACATCTCGATCCAGTGGAGTAGTAGGATAAATAAACTTACCTCTCTCTTTCTCTCTCTCTACTTCTTTCTATAGACTTCTCTCTGAGCTAATGAGAAAGCAAACCTCAAATAAAAAAGAGAAAGGAGAAAAGACAGAACACGACAGCAAAAACAGCGTAAGTTTGCTGGTTTACTGGTTTAACCTTTGTGACTAAAATTTGCCAAAATAAGAGAGACTTCATGAATAACTTCTGCTATAAAAAACAAAAAAAATTGAAAAAAAAGGAATGCTAGAAAATAAAATAATTTTGGCCAATGAAAAAAATTAACGCAAAGAGATTTTTGATGTTAGCCAAAACCAAGCTTCGCACCAGTTATCTGGGAGCCTTGTCAGTAAGGGTTTAACAGGTAGTTGATAATCAGAAGAAGGGAAGAGACAGCTAGAGAAACTAGCCATGCATATCTCATGGAGAAGTTAAGTGGTCATCGGCTTAAAACATTTTTCCACCCTTCTTAAAGTTGAGAAAAACAGCAGAATTGCATTGACATATTTCTCAGAAGACAATTACTATCAAGGCCTGACTTCTAAACTACCAACAACCTAGCTGAAATGGACTTTATCCAGGCAGGTACCAACATTTATAAATGTACTTTCACCACTCCAACTTATATAGGAAATAATTCCATTCTAAATCAAATAAATTATTATTTATTTTATACATTTGAGTCTGTTTTATTTCTGAAGTTTCAATGGCACTCTACTCACATTCTCTCCTTAACAGTGTTTTTTTCTCTTCTCTAACAATCAATATCCCTTGAATCTTAGTGGCTTTATTGATTAAAGAATAAAACCTTTTTCTCATTATATAAGATACTTTTTAATAATTTCACCCCACGCAAGGTGGGACAACCACTGGTGCACAGTGGGTTACAGTGAGAAAAAAGACTTGATACAGGGAGTATCAAGTCTATAAAGAAAGGATAAAAGATGAACAGGATTCAAGAAGATAGAAGATGGCAGTTGGTATTACTTTTAAATTTTTGGAGATTGTAGCTATCAGGGAAGCAAGTAAATGAAAAGGAGTTCCACAGGTGGGAAGTGCGAGAAAAGAAACTATTAGAGTAGAAGTGGTGGTTACAATTAACTATTTTAATGGTAAAAAGGTGGGACCTAGAAGATGGAAAAATAAAATATCATTTATTCTTTGAAAAATATACCAATCCCAATCACAGTGAAACATTATGATGGATTGAGTTGTGAATTAATTGGCATTAACTTCAATGAAAATTATGACTAATTTATAAAAAGAATAAGATAGTTGATTTATATCTGAGTAATGAGAAAAACAGCAAATAATTAAAATAAAATTCATATTTGATAATGGCTAGAAATATAGCTAAAAATGCTTGGATAAATAAAACATTCAGACAATTGTTATATAATTTATGTTTTGAAAAGAAAAAATTATAAGATCACATGAAAAATTATATAAAAAACTAATTTATAAAAAGAATAAAATAGAAAGTTCATTTATATTTGAATAATGAGAAAAAACTGAATAATTTATGAATTTGAGACAATGAGATGTGCTCTCTACAAATAGAATTATTTCAAGTATTTGAGAACGATCTGCTTGATATATTAATAACAAAGTATAAAAAGTATATTAATAAATTACAAAGGAAGTTCAAACAAGAGATGACGAGAATAAGAAATTCAATAGATATATTAATAGATGCGGATAAAACAAAGAATGTATATAAAATAAAGAAGAACAATATAAAAACTAATATCAGCTACATGATGATATCACAAAATCTTACAAAAATCAAAGAGAAAATCAGGCAGTAAGTTGATTGCCATATATGATACACACTTGGGTGATCATGTTTCTTTCAAGACATGACTAACTAGGCAGAAGATTTTCCCGCAGCAGGTTGCCATTACGTTCTACGGTAAACTGGTTGCCAACCAAAGCTATAGAACCCATTCTGTTCTGCTATTCAACCCATAGTTGGAGGGAAAAGATATGGATTAATACCCTTCCCAAGGATATTTGTGGATAAATAAATGAAACAAATTTGACTGAAATTTGAAGTTGGCTCTCCAATTTCCTATTTGGAGCCAGCTCAGTGCACATCCAAAAGAATATAGACTATTAAATTAATTTAAAAGTTAAAGAAATAGAAACTAAAATGAATTTAAAGAACAGAATAAATACACTAAAAAAAACACTGGCATAAATCTCAATTAAATCTCATAAGGATAATTTTAAACCAAGCACCCATTTCGAATAATAAACCAAGAGATTGGAAAGATGAGTAAAACTAGAAATATTGGATAAAATAAAGCAAAGAATAATAAAGTGAACAAACCAATTAAAAAAAACATTAGAGAAAAAAATATAATTTTATAAAATTCAATATAAAAGATTTCTATCCCTTTCTTAGAAAAAATATTTAATAATGAAATAAATATGGTGAAACATCTGCAGATAGATTAATATGAACATAAAAAAATTTGAGACATTTTGAAAAATCAATATTATTCCACAAATCTGGACAAAAAGACCTACAAACTAAGTTTGATGTCACAATGGGACATCATGATGGACTGATATGTTAATTAATTGAATTTATATATTAAAAACATCCAAAATAATAGAAAAAAAACTCTGTCTAGAGATGATGGATTAATAATTGTAAAAATTACTGGTCATAGTTTAGATAAATTTGGAAGGCAGTAATTAAAAAAAATTGAGAAATATAAATGAAAGTAGAAGTAAATTTTATAGTCATTACATTAAACCTTGAGAATAAATATAGACCATATAAAAAAAATTCTCACTTACACTCATATATAAGTATGTACAGAGATGATGCATTTATATTATATATATATATATATATATATATATATATATATATAGTCATCCACAGACAGATCTGTTTCACTGTATCACAGCTCATCAGTATGGTTAGACATCTGATTGCTTTTAGTCAGGATTGAAACCCGATGGAGTCAGGCGGCGATTCTACCTCTGAGCTATGGGCGCTCGGTAGAAGAAGGCAGACTTTTAGCATGTGATATACCATGTAAACATACGCCAATAGCAAAGAGTGTTCTAATTCATTACTGAATGAACAAGCGTAGATGCTAAAGTAGCTACTGTTTTTTCAAAGTCTACCATTCCTCCAGAGCGCTCAGTCAGAGTGTGAGAGCATAAGTAATCATCAACAGACAGATTTGTTTCACTGTATCACAGCTCATCAGTACAGTTAGACATCCAATTGCTTTTAGCCAGGATTGAAACCCAACTGAATTGACATCAGTTGGTGATTCTATCTCTGAGCCATGGGCGCTTGATAGAAGAAGGCAGACTTTTAGTGTGTGGTATACCATGTAAACATATTATGCATATATATATATATATATATATATATGTATGCAAATTTGTGATACATTTTGTCCCGGAGGACTTTTTTGGACTAAGTTTAAATTTATATTGAGACAACTACACATGCACATGAACGAGAAATGCTGGGAATTTAAAATTTAGAAACATTTTTTTTATATGTGTTTTGGGTATAAAATCTAGCTGCTTTCATTGAGTTTTTTTTTCTTTTTGTTTGTGTTTCTATCACTTTTGTTGCTAAATATCCTACATTCTGACAATAGAAGATTTATCAAAAATGATGAAATATAAGAACTTTGGAACAAATTTACTATTAAAACAAAAAAGAAAGTTTAATTCCCATTATTTCTTGTATAGTTGCATCAACATAAACATTAAATGTAGACTTGGCCAATGAGGTCATATATATATATATATATATATATATTAAAATTAGGAAGATCAGCCAATTACAATATATATATATATATTAAAATTAGGAAGATCAGCCAATTACAATATATATATATATATATATATATATATACATATATATATTAAAATTAGGAAGATCAGCCAATTACAATATATATATATATATATATATATTAAAATTAGGAAGATCAGCCAATTCCACTACCATGGTTTCAACCTTTCGGTATCGTTAGGCATTATAGACTAATTGATTTTGTAATGCTTCATTTTTGAATGCACATCAGGAAGCTGAATATAAGAGAAAGAGTGAGTCAAGAGTATTGAAATAGAATTGTACATAATTTTATCCAGGTTTGTATGAATCCACAATGTACTTTCTAATGTGTACACATCTGGACATTATTTCAGATCTTCCATTTAGTAACCTTTCTCATTCTGGAAATGATGCTATAGCCAACTTTTCTTCTTGGCACAATTGGCAGCCATTACTATTGCTGTAAGGTTTATTTTTTCCTAATATACTCAAGTTTACATTAGAATTTGGGCTTACGGCCATATCACATTGAATACTCCAATTCTTGCTTGATTGTTGAAGTTAAGCTACATTGAGCCTGGTCAGTACTTAGATGGGTGACTTCTTGGGAATACCAGATGCTGTAAGCGTATAGTGATGGATGTGTGTTGTGGTGCAGTGGATATTGGCTCAGAAAGAGAAATTGGTGAGGCAAGTTTGAATTCCAGTTGAATACCCTGCATTCACTTAAGCACTGGTACCCTTGGGAAAGGTATTAATCTGTCCTTTCCCTCCAATTATGAGTTAAATAACAAGGGTAGGACTTGGGGACCCTGCCGTTAAAAAATAAATCCCAATCAATTTTCATACTCGAAAAGAAAAATGTATTACTAGACATAAACTTATATAAACAACAGTAAATTTTTGAAAGAAAAAGGTATTACCAGTAATAAATAAATAAAGTTTAGTTGGCAATAAATGACCCGCCGAGGTTGATTTGCCATAAAAACAAAACAACCAACCAACTAACATTAGAATTTATTTTATTTTTTTCTTTTAATTTCCATACATGGTTGGCTAGAAAACCTAATTCCTTCTAGCTTGAATGATAATTTATGATTATACCACTGTTTTTTAAAATTGCCTTTCTCAGTGGTATTTGTGCACAAGTGAATGAAATGAATTCAACAGGAATTCAAACTCAGCTCAAAGAATTCTCTTTCTGAGCCGATATCCATTGTACCACAGTGGATATTGGTTATGTATACTTTGTTCATTTATATCTTGTACTTCTGCTTTATAAATAACTGCTTATCAAGTAATTAAAAAAATATTCTCCTTATTTTGGATTTTACCTCTAAATTAAAAGGTTGGTTAAACCAGATGATATTTTGTTTCCTTGTCTTATTTTATTTGAGGTTTGTATTGTAGTTTATATCACATTTCTTTTATAGAAAATATGTAATCTTTCTTTCTTTCATAAATCATCATTCTAGCTAGAAAACCTAAGGAATTTTACAAAACTAGCCAAACATGTGTGGAAATTTAAAAAAAATAATATAATAAATCCTAATGTAAACTGGAATATATTAAGAAACAACAAACCTTACAGAAATAGTAATGGCTGCCAATTGTGCCAAGAAGAAAAATTGGCTATAGCATCATTTCCAGAATGAGAAAGGTTACTAAATGTGGGTTTGTACAAAGCCGGATAAAATTATGTACAATTCTGTTTTGCTAATCTTGACTAACTCTTCTTTTTTTCAGCTTTCTGTTGTGCTTTCAAAATAAAGCATTAGGGAATCAGTTAGTCTATAACGCTTGACAATACCCAAAGGTTGAAACTATAGTAGTGTTATAGCGGGTATTTTATTTATTCTTTTTCTAGTTGTAGTAGGATTCCATTCTAGTGAAGGGTAATTATATACCGTTGCAGATTAACGGAATTTGGCCTTGTGGGAAGATAGCCCACTATAATTCATAAAATGATTATAAATCAAGAAAAGCAATTTGAGTATAAAATAACATTTATATATATATATACATGTCAATTAATGTTTTACAATTAAAGCAATACTTGAAATAAAGGTCCAACGGAGGTTAGAATGTTCATTTTGAAGTTGCCACTTCTAAGGTCAGTAAGTCAGTAAGTTGGTTTGTGTGGAATGTCTTTGAAGAAGTCACTCCTGATGTCAGTAAGTACTTTTGAGACAGGGAGAAGGAAAGAGGTCAGCATTGTAGCCGGTCAACTTAAGTCAAGAGGAGGCACTGATAACTCTAGCCTGTGTCTGTCTGATGATGCTTTTTGTCTCCACTGTTTATATATATTACAAATGAAAAATATTCAAAAGTTCTACAATATAATTGTATAGGACACTTTTTTATACAACTGTGTACTGATCTAATTTAATTATGATCAAAAACTACTAACTAAACAATTATATATATATATATATATATATATATATATATATAGTCATCAGCAGACAGATCTGTTTAGTTGTATCACAGCTCATCAGTACGGTTAGACATCTAATTGCTTTTTACCCAGGACTGAAACCTGACCGAATTAACGTCAGTCAGCAATTTTACCTCTGGGCTATAGGCACTCATTAGGAGGAGGTAGACTTTTTAGTGTGTATATTATCATTATACACACCCAATAGCTGAGAGTGTTCTAATTCACTGCTGAATGAACGATGCGTAGATGCTAGAGTAGCTACTGTTTTTCAAAGTCCACCATTCTTCCAGAGTGCCCAATCAGGGTGTGAGAGTGTAGTTATATATATATATATATATATATATATATATATATATATATATATATCGACAAAGGAAAAAAAGGAAAAAGAAGGAAAAAAAGAAAGAAAAGGAGAATAAAGAAAAGGGAGTTTAACATAGCATTTTAAATCTTAGTATCATGTGGCGTCCTTTTTTTCCTTTTTCAATTTCATTTGACTTTTTCTGAATAAATTTAAACCATTCATTGTTGTATGAATTTGGTCTGACGGACAGTGATAAGAAAGCCACAAAATATAATATTACCTATGGATTTTTAAAAATATCCAACTTTTATTCTTGATTCTATATATATATATATCAACTATCAATGATTTATCTTCACCCTGATATTGAGCACTTTACAACAAAAAACGGCTTGTCAAAATATCTTTTATCAGTAGAACTACCAAAAAAACAGTAATCTTGGTATCAAACTTAGTCATAACTCGACACTATATATATGTGTGTGTGTGTGTGTCTGTGTTTGTGTGTGTATTTAGGCAGCAAATTTTCTTTTAAACATGTCAGATTAAATAAAATGCAAATATTGTGCCTGCTTATTTTTAATAAAATCTGTTCATACTCATGGATAAGTTGTTTTTGTGTATTATTATTTTTGCCTATTATTAAAATTTAAACTTACTGCTCATTTCTTATATCTTTCAATTACAATATGTGGAAGATTATCTGTTGCCACTCAAAGGTATAGAACCTAGTCTGTCCTGCTATTTTACCCATAGTTTTGGGAAGAAGAGATGGATTCATACCTTTCCCAAGGCTATTGGCACATAAGTAAATGAAATGAGTCTGACTGGAATTTGAATTTGGCTCTCCAATTCCTCAATCTGAGTCGCTATCCATTACCCAGCCATGCTCTAATAAAAAAATACTAAGTAACAACTATACAAAAAATTTACTGATAGAACAAAATCCAGTGTCCATTGAAGTTGCAAATAGAAAAATATATGATGTGAAAATCACAAGAGAGAACCCAGTAGAGGAGAGAATTTCTATTGAAGCAACTGGGAAAGAATTTAATGCAAACTATTTGCTATCATTGAAAGATGTACAAATGATACTATTTTGTCAAAACACATATGAGAAGGAAAAATGAAAGAAAAAACACCAGCAGTAGATGAAATAATGAAAAAGATGTAGAAAACCAGAGGAAGAAATTGTAATCTATGGATGGAGGAGAAGCTGATAATCATAGAATTCAAGAACAGGAATGGATTAATAAGCAAAGAAATAAAATTTTAACGACCATCATCTTGACTCATTCCATTTTAAAATCATGAAAATGTATTATAGAGCTTGGGACGATCAAAGGATAACATGCACTCATTTTGTGTGTAACAGACCGTTACTCAACAAATGTGTGGATGTGCATTGGGGTACAATGGATATCAGCTCAGAAAGACAACTCAGAGAGCTGAGTTTGAATTCCAGTTGAATTCGTTTCATTCATTTGTGAACAAATACCATTGAGAAAGGTATTAATCCATATCTTCTCCCTCCATGTATGGGTTGAATAGCAGAACAGATTGGGTTCTGCAGCCTTGGTTGACAACCAGTCTACTGCAGAAAAAATGGCATCCTACTGCAGGAAAATCTTTTGCTTAGTCTCAAAATAGACATGATCACCCAAAGCATGTATCATGTATGGCACTTAACTGACTGGATCAAAAAATATTATTTGTGTTCAGGTGTGTGTGGATATATATATATATTGTCATCCGCAAACAGATCTGTTTTGCTGTATCACAGCTCATCAGTATGGTTAGACTCCGATTGCTTTTAACCCAGGATTGAAACCCGACTGAATTGGCATCAGTCGGTGATTCTACCTCTGGGCTATGGGTGTTCGGTGGAAGAAGGCAGACTTTTTAGCACATATATTATCATTATACACGCCCAATAGCTAGAGTTCTCTAATTCATTTTATATATACTTCTAAAGAAGTAATGGATTTTATTTTTTAAACTGAAATGTTTTTATTACTTCAAAAATGTTACTTTTAGTGGATACTCATATTTCAGTAGATGCTCTGTTTATTTTAAACAATATTGATTTTGTCCAACAGCTTGAAATAATAAATGGAGCATCTACTCAAACATCGACTGAAAATTACATCTGAAGTAATAAATCTCTTGACAAGTAAACTGAATGATTACAAAAAAGTTTGTAACTCTTGTAAAGTTTGAGACACTGAATACAACATCAATCAGCTAAGTCACAAATTTTATACTTCTATTAATCAAGTATTCAGTAATACAAAAGAAAACATATTTGGGATCAACCAAAGATACTTTTAAGACCAGATGGTTCAATCACAGGTCTACATTTAAAATAGAAAACTTAAAAAATTTTACAAAATTGGCTAACCACATGTGGAAATTTAAATTAAAATATAGAAAAGACCCAGACATAACGTGGCGTATGGTGAAAACAGCCAAGCCTTACAACGATGGCAAAATATGTAGACTGTGCCAGAAAGAAAAGTTAGCTATTATGTGATTCCAAAATAAAAATAAATTACTGAATGAAAGAATAAAAATTATGACTAAGTGTAACCATACCATAAAATACCTATTAGGTTCATACGACCATGGTTGAAAACAGTATAATTTCTTCTAATTTTAAAAAATGCACGTTTAAAAATTCCCTTTTATGTGAGCAATCTTAAAAAAACCAGTAAAATCAGTTATTGCAAATCGCCTAAAATCACCACATGGTAGAAATTCACTTACACTTAACATCAGGAACAGTTGAAAGTCTAGGGCACATAATGAAGAAAGAGGGCTTGGAAAATTTGATACTCACAGGACAAATTGGATATAAGAGGAAGAGAGTAAAACAATGCATAACCTAACTAGCAATCTGGATGGTAGAACAAGGTTTAGGGGAGATGACAAAATTTTTTAAGAGCTATAAAGGGCAAGAAATTGTCTTGAAGGGACACAGCCTAGGACATATTTTTAATATTTTTGTTAGGTTTGATTATTTTTTATTAATTCTGTAATTTGTTATTATTTAATAACAAAATAAAAATTTTGGACAGTTTAACTTTAAATATCTTTGTTACAGTTTTCTTAAAATGATGAATGTTACTGTGAACGTTCAATGAATATTTTATTGATCATGCACAAATAATAATTTGGCAGTGATGTGCTATGAGTCCTTGACGCATTGTCAGTCTACAAGATCAGATAGTTTGAGTACCATTGCCCTATCAATGTTGAGAGGCATGCTTTGGCAAATAGAAATTCTATTTTGATATTGAAAAGCATTTATTGATTGCTTCTCCTATTTAAATTTTTATTGAGTTACAATAATTGATGCTTTTTCTTGCATTTTGTTTTTTTTTTAATTTATTGATAATTTCTTTTTTGATTTCTTCTCTTTGTCATTTATTGAACAGACAATTACACAATTGACCCTGAACTTTTTTTTTATTTGATGATAAGTGGCACATTGTTTTGGAGTTAAAGATTCAATAATTATGAGAACTGTGAGAAAAATACCAGGAAGAATTTATGGCATCTTCACTAATTACATTTTACATGGAACAATGGGATCATGAATGAGTGAATTTAACAAACTCTGTATTCAAAGGCCAATCTTCTATGTGCTGTTTCCTTACAGGACGTGGGAGATCATGATGCTCCACAACTTCCTATCTTTTGTCGCTTGTACTAAAGGTTGTTTTTAGACCATAACTCTAACCTATCCCATTATGCCACAATCTCATCACATAGGTGGTTTGCTGCCTGCTCTCTGTCCCTTTTGCTTTTTGATATGTCATGTGAGTATTAAAATCTCCTAGTCCTCTTTCCTCAATATGCATCCAAGAAATTTCAGCTATTTTTTTCTGATTCTGAATATGTGTCATTTTTGTTTCCATTTTTCTTAAGACTTCTTTGTTGTTTACACACTCCGTCCTTGTTATTCTCAGCATCTTTCTGTAAAATATCTCCGTTACTTGAAGTCTTCTCTTCATCTATGAGAATCTATTCAGCATTCATTGCGAGGATTGATATTATATAGCAATTCAGCATCCTTTTCTTTGTTTCTAATGAAATTTTTCTGTTTCTTTGTACTTTGCTGAGATTTAGAAAGCATTTTTTGTTCTTCCAATGCATGTTTAAATAAATTTTTTATCATTTCACCCCCAAGCAAAGTGGGACTGCCACTAAAGCATGAGGGGTTACAGTGAGAGAAAAAAATGGCTATAAGGATATTGAAAAAAAAAAGAAAAGATAAATGAAATTCAAGAAGATAGAAGATGGCAGTTAACATTGCATTTAAATGCTTGGAGATTATTGCCATTAGGAAAGCAAGTAAATGAAAGAGAGTTCCACATATGGCAAGTGTGAGAAAAGAAACTTTGAGTAGAAGTGGCGGTTGCATTTAACTATTTCAACAGTAAAAGTGTTGGACCTAGATGCCAATCTAGTAACGCACTTCAATTCATGTGTAATTAAAATTAAATTAAATGCAAGTTAAGTTTTGATAGGAAAAAAAAGGCAATGTTTAACTTCCATGCTGACAAAATAAATATGGTGTGTTAAGAAGATGGTTATTCATTTGACACTGCTATTATTGCGTCTACTTTTAAGTGCCATACGTGATGCACGCTTGGGCGATCATGTCTCGAAAGAGACATGACTGACTGGGCAGAAGATTATCCCGCAGTAGGTTGCCATTGCTTTCTGTGGTAGACTGGTTGCCAGCCAAAGCTATAGAACCCAATCTGTCCTGTT
Source organism: Ascarosepion bandense (assembly GCA_037127315.1). Taxonomy (NCBI): domain Eukaryota; kingdom Metazoa; phylum Mollusca; class Cephalopoda; order Sepiida; family Sepiidae; genus Ascarosepion; species Ascarosepion bandense. Next base: position 3,176,021 of record JBBBDQ010002245.1, on the reverse strand, counting down.
ATTTAACCCATAACTGGAGAAAAGAGACGGATTAATACCTTTACCAAGGGTATTTGTGCATAAGTGAATGCAAGGAATTCAACTGGAATTCGAACCCAGCCCCCGGTTTGTCATTCTGAGTCGATATCCACTGCACCACCCACGCACATCCATGATCCATGGGAACAAAGTACCATGCAATAATCATTATTTTTCTTTTATAAAGATTTAGTATTTAAAATTTTATAAAGAAATAAATGTAAAAGAAATTTTTTTTATTAAAAGATTTATAAACAAAGTTAACAAAACATGTAAACTAACTACAATATGATATAGATCTATCTATCGCCCGGTTCACACTCCACCCACATCTACTGAACAGGTTAAGAGGCTCATCCCTTGTTCCCTGTTTAGGATGTGGTTTCTGGCTTTCTCTTTTCCGATCTTCTCATTTTGTTTTTTTTTTTCAATTGGAGTAAATAGATCTATCGCCCGGTTCACACTCCACCCACGTCTTTTGAACAGATTAAGAGGCTCATCCCTTGTTCCCTGTTTAGGATGTGGTTTCTGGCTTTCTCTTTTCCAGTCTTCTCACTTTTTTTTTTTCAATTGGAGTAGATAGATCTATCTATCGCCCGGTTCACACTCCACCCACGTCTATTGAACAGATTAAGAGGCTCATCCCTTGTTCCCTGTTTAGGATGTGGTTTCCGGCTTTCTCTTTTCCAATTTTTCCAATATTACGTAGCCCCCTACACATCAGTGGCATTACCGCCTTGCTCGGGGTGATACGATTAAAAAAAAAAAAAAAAAAAAAAAAAAAAAATTAATAATTTTATACTTAATAGAATAGAAATAGAGCAGATGCTCAAATATTAACATTTAAACAAATAAACTCAAAATATGTTGGATTTAATGCATTTCCTAAAAAATGTCCTTGTTTAGGTTGGGTATGAAACAGAGCATATATATATATATATATATATTGAGAATTGAGCAAAATAACTGTTCGGAATTGCTATGTGGGTTTTGTTTGATCAGGAAGTCCTACGTGGCTGCATTGTCAATGCACATAGGGTATAATGACAGTTTCCCTTGAGAATGTAGGTCTGAATCCTGCTGGAGAAGAAATATTTTTCTAACAAGATTTCTCAAATATTCAAACCAGTAGATATAAATAAATGATAAACTTGATTGAATATTCTACAGTGAAAATATGATTGAATACTTTATGGTAAAAATTTGCTTGAAAATTATATGGTGAAAATTTAATAGAATATTATACAGTGAAGCTTTGATGAAAAATTATGTGGTAAAAATTTGATTGAATATTAACGCATAAATCCTGGGCCTAACAAATAATACAACAACTTTTAGGCAAAATTTGACTTTATTCATCAACATAGTCTCTTTCTAGGGCGATACACTGATTTCAGTGCTTCTCTAACAATTCAATGCCTTTTTTATAGAACGATTTGTCTTTGGCCTCAAAATACACCTCAGTTTCCGATATCACTTCTTCACTGGAGCCAAATCTCTTTCTCTGGAACATTCTTTTGAGGTCTGTAAACACTGTAGTCACTGGGAGCTAGATCTGAAGAAGAGAGTGGATGTGGAAGCAATTTGAAGTCAATTCATGTAGTTTTACCATCGTTGCAATCGACTTGTGTCACAGTGCATTGTCTTGGTGAAAGATCCCTTTTCCTTCTTCATTTGTGGTTGTTTTTTGGTGATTTCTTCCTTTAAATGCACCAATAATGCTATATAATATTTACTGTTGATGGTTTTTCCATTCTCAAGGTAATTGATGAGCAAAATACCTTGCTCATTCCAAAATACTGAGGCCAAAACATTGCCTGCTGATGTTTGTGTCTTTGGTCACTTTGGACAGCTTTCACCTGTTGCTGCCTAGTCAGCTGACTGCTGATTTGACTCTAGAGTGAAGTGGTGAATTCATGTTTCATTCATTTTCACATATTTACACAAAAACTCCTTGTTACATTGAACCAGTTACAAGCAACGCTCTGACTCATTGACACATTGTTGTTTCTGATCAACTGTGAGCAAATGCAGCACCTACTTTGAATATAGCTTTCTCATTGACAAATGTTTATGCAAAATGATGAATACACTGCCTTCTGATATGTTCAACTCTTCTGCTATCTCATGCAACCTCAATTTACGATCAGCCAAAGTGAGTTTGGGAGGTTTTTTGTTTTTTCTGGGACAACTGTTGATTTTGGGCAACCTAAGCATTCAGAATCATTTGTGTCTGTACAACCGTATTTAAAGTCTGCATACTTCTTTAACTGTTGTTTCTGATGGAGCAGAGTCTGAAGAACACTTATCAAGCCATTGCTTTGTTTGAAAAGTATGTTTTCCTCAACACACAAAATTCAGATTTTTCCATTGTTTTGAAAACTTACAACAATAGCTTCACTTAAATTTCTGTAATTTGTAAACTAATAATCTGATCGGGCCTAAATTTTGTCAAGTGCCATTTGAAGGTTAGTATTTCATGAAAATCATATGACTTTTTTTATTAGTGGCGCCATCTATATTTCAGGCCTGGGATACATTGAGTGATGTGTTATATGGTGAAAATTTGATTGAATATTATGTAGTGAAAATTGGAGTGAATATTCATGGAATATTGAGTGATTTGTTATATGAAAATTTAATTGAAAATTATATGGTGAAAATTTTAGATTAAAATTCAGCTATTTTATATCAAACAGCAGGCTCATTTATATTGTAAATGTTCCTAAATCATTTAAATTAAAATAGAACAGATTTAAAAATAAATGTTCTTTCATTTATGCATGGTTTTCTCTAATACTCTCTATTTCCACAATATGTCTGGATGTGGTTTTGTTTTATGCTACATAGCTTGACAAAGAAGGGAAAAATGATGCTGTATTATTTTTCTCATTTTGTAGTTTCAGCTGTTTATTTTTATAATTTTAATTACTTGAAATATACTCTGAGTTTGTAAATTAATGGAGTGTTACAGTTAATTAAATAATTGCATGCATCTTTAAAATTTATTTGCTCATTTAGATTGTTTCTCTCAAGCATATTTTTTCTATCTTATTTTTGTTTTCTTTCTTCCAAAAATCAACCAGTCACCAGGCTTAGCCATATTGATTTCCCTAGTCTCATCTTTAATTTCTGATTTCTTTAGGCAAACCAATTTATACAGGAGAAATTCCACAAGCTCTTCAAAAGAAAGGAACAAATAAAATATTTATGTCTCATGGGTAAAGTATTAAAAACTAATTTTAAATGAACTTGAATACTATTTGTTCTTGCCATCTTCTTGTAAGGCTTTAATTTCTTTAGTACGAGAAGGTGCTTGATTAAGGCCTCAATTGTCTCTTCTTCTAAATACCATCTTTTGCTTTCTGACAGTACACAAGTAAATGAATGTTAAGTGAGACTCAACATATAATTGTGCTTAAATCTTCTTTACATTGATGATTCTCTTGTAAGTAGATGAGTTATATACAGAGGATTTTTTTGTGAATCTGTTGTGGGATACTAGTATGTTTGGGTAGGATTAAATCACCACTTAGTTGCCAGTATCATCACCCTGGTTATGAGTGTGTGTACATTGTATAGTAAATATTTATGGGATCCTGGAAGATTTATTCCATAAATAATATTGGTAGAGTCAATGTGATTCCAGATAAAAATAAAAAATCACAAAATAGTGAATATAAAACAAATGACAACAATTTTATTAACAAAAGGAATTACATGTTTACATTGAATACTGTTGCCATATCTGGTCGATTGCTTCTGCTATTCATCTCTAGGTTCTCAGTAAAATCCAGAGAAGGATCTGCAATGTAATTGGTCCTGATTTGGCATCTCGACTTCAGTTACTTCCTCACTGCTGTGATGTGGCTTTCCTCTGTTTTTTTTACAAATATTTTCATGGCAACTGCTTTTTTCCCTGGAGCCTTGTTCATGTGAGTTTAAGCATGTTACTAGATTGGCATCTAGGTCCCACCCTTTTACCATTGAAATAGTTAAATGTAACTGCCACTTCTACTCCAACAGTTTATTTTCTTGCATTTCCCACCTGTGGAATTCCCTTCCATTTATTTGCTTCCCTAATAGCTACAATCTCCAAAAATTTAAATGCAATGTCAATTGCCATCTTTTATCCTTTTTTCAATACTCCCTGTATCTGGTCTTTTCTCTTACTGTTATCTCCTGCACACTAGTGGCAGTCTCACCTTGCTTAGGGTTAAATGATTAAAAAAAATTACATATTAAAACTAGTTGTGGTTGTGAGAAGAGTTTTCTTGTGTGTGTATAACAAGCATGTGCAATACACATGTGTAATACACATGTGTGTGCGGTCCTGGGCATGACGGTAAACTGCATCTGGCAGCAAGGCCTCTGATTGAGAGGTTGTGAGGAGCATAGAACCACCTCTTAATCACTGTTGCTCCTAGGTCCACCATGACCTGGAGTGGCAGCAACTGTTAGGGTCCCATCTATGGGCAAATACTTAACCTCCAAACTAGGGTCAAAACACCATAAAAGTATAAAAATATATTTTTATAGAAATCTGACTAAATAAACCTTTTCACTATAATCAAACATTCAAAAAGTACCTTAAAACCCCGCCGTTTTAGCATTAAATAACCCACAGAGGTTGATATGCCATTAAACAAAACTCAACTCAAATATGTGTGTGTATATGCATGTGTGAGAGAGTTTTAAGTCAACAGAGGGCCAAGGAAACTAATGCCCTATCAACAACATTCTCATTCTACATTCAACTACATATGTAAGCAAGAGTTAAAGAGGAAAAGAGAGAATATGATTGCTTTTTATAGACAGGGGCTATTAGGGATCATGTTAATGTTTTTGTCTGTAACTTTTTGATTGTACTCAGAATCCCACTTCTTATTGATAAAACAGTTTTATGTTGCCACATTTTTTTCATTTTCATGATTCTTATATTTTCTTATTTTGTTGTGTTATTTAACATATATATTTTTATCTGATGGTTTTTTTACATCTCTATTGTAAGACATTTTTAGTAGGTTTATGTCTGGTTTATTAATTTTTATGTCTGTCTGTCAATGATAATGTCTAAAAGAATAATGACCTCATAACCTCCTAAGACATTCAGATTGATAATAGGAGTAAATAGGCTTTCCTGTTGTTCAGTTTATACTTCTCCCCAGTCTTTTGAACATGATTGGACGTTTATTATTTGTTTCCTGTTCAGGGTTGGGTTTTTGGTTCATTCTCTTAACTTCCAGTAGCCCCTTTGCAGCTTAGTGGCATTATTGCCTTGCTTAGAGGGAAAAAATCTGCATGCCTTTTTCACACTGTATTATTATTGTTATTATTATGATAATGATGAAGAAGAAGTGAGAGTGTAGCATGCTGATAATGTTATACTGGGTTACAAATATAAAAAGCTGTTGTATATCTACCTATATACAGTAATGATATGTTCCTATCCTCTTAAATACGTGGACATTATTGGAGTAATCAGAAGAGAAGTGTGATTATACTGACTAGCAGTTCACTAGCAGTGTATCTACTTCATGCAGCGTGTGAGTCTTGTACTTGTTGATATACAATTATTCCCAACCTTTGTTTTGGTGATTACTCATGCAGTAACCATTTAGGATACAACAAAAGCTCATCAGGATACTGTCTGATAAGAGTATACCAAACACATGCATCACAGCTAAATGTGTATGATATGGTGATCTGATAAAAGCAGGTATTTTGCAGAGGAAATCCCATTTAGAAATACCTTCAGATTGGATAAACCTTGTTTACTTGACAGTTTCTGATTGACTATATTTTTAGGTATCTAGATGTGATGCCAAATTACCTTGGTTGTCTCATATTTCAAATTTAAAAAATGTAATCTTTGAATTATTTTGAACTTTTATTCTCATCTTGGTTGATATAGGTGTTATAATAGACACACCACTTTGACCAAGTACCCTCTGGTATCATCAGGTGTTCATAGATTGGCTGATGTGGATTATCTCATTGATTATTGTGAAATATCCTGTGAAATCAATTATTGTCTTTCATGTTGGAAAAAAACAGAGATGCATCATGCATCATCCTGTAGAACAATGATCTGCAGCCTTTTTGCACCACAGACTGGGTGTCATGCAAGACTATTTTCATTTTGCCATGGATTGGGAGTGTCAGTGCTTTTAGTCACACAACAATAAAGAAGATCAGTCAGTTAAGTGCCATACGCGATACTCGCTTGGGCGATCATGTCTCGAAAGAGACATGACTGACTGGGCAGAAGATTATCCCGCAGTAGGTTGCCATTGCTTTCTGCGGTAGACTGGTTGCCGACCAAGGCTATAGAACCCAATCTGTCCTGCTATTTAACCCATAACTGGAAGGAAGCAGACGGATTAATACCTTTCCCAAGGGTATTTGCGCGTAAGTGAATACAATGGATTCAACTGGAATTCGAACTCGGCTCCCCGGCTTCTCGGCTTCTCGGCTTCTCGTTCCGAGCCGATATCCACTGGACCACAACGCACATCCTAAAGAAGATCATGATAGTCAATAAAATGAAAAAAAATAATGGAAGTACATCAATACAATGGGCATTCAGGAGTATGGCGTACCACATATTTTGTGAGGAGAGTTTGTTTTCTGTGACAAAATTCACTGTAAAATTTGGACCTGTGTGGTGTGCACAACAATAGCTCCTGTGCTAGTTCATTGGAAAAAGAGCAGACTGGGAATAAAGAGTACTTGACACTTGGTCAACATAGATATTACTCACTACCCTGACAGTTATTACCTGACACTAACAGACTCCACATGGCCCATCATGTTTTTCTGTGTGGCAGACTCATTGAGTATCATACATCAGCTTGGGTGTGTTTTGTGTGAAGGAACCACAATATGTGATAGTCGCAGTCAATGACACTGTATTCCACAGCAGAGAGTTCCAGGCCTTTGCCCATGGATGAGATGTGCATATGTGATTTTGATATGTGAATGTCCTGGTAGAAAATGGAATAATAGAGTGGTGTCACAGAAGTATCAAAATGATTGCGGCCAGGATGAAGTGAATTTTGAAGAGGCCACCTACTGGTACAATATAACCCCTGAAGATGACACCTTACCACTAATTGTGTCTGAGAATCAAGTCTACATATATGAGGTTCAGCTCAAAGGTATTGATTCAGTGTCTTCAAAGATTTCTGAGGTCAGCCACTGCATGTACAAGTGGGGAGACCCTGTGGGAGTAAGGACCCTACACAATCAATGTAAAAACTTTTGAAAAGTGGTGAATTACTGAACTTGATAGTCCGCAATCAGTTTTAGTGGATGGAATGCCTCCCTATGTCAGGGATCTTCATCCTTCCATGAGTTCACGATCTTCAACAAGTAATGAAGATGATATATTCAAAAGTGAGAATGAAATACTTGTGAGTATGGATAGACAGGTGATCTCATGCAAGAAGAATCACATGGGGGTGAGGCCAAGGAACACAACCCAGTCCCACTTCAGAAAAGCACTCAATAAAACAGATCCTGGGATTAGATGAATGGTGTGTATGTGGGGGGGAGCAGCAAACACACGTCAGTATAGACGCAAAAGAAGCCTTGAATCATGTGCAAACATGTTTCTCAACACCAGTTATATTTGTTTTTTCCCCATTAGCAAGAGGACAGCTTGGCATGTCTAGATATGGGCCTCTCTCCAACTGGTCAAGATTTGGGTCTTTGTAAGATGCCTCATGCCAATATAAACTGGAGGAAAACAGCCGTTAGCAGTTGGGAAGATACAGTATCTTGTAAAGTCAGTCCCGTGGGCATTTTGCTCTTCAAGTTGCTGTAATTTCCATGGCAATATTATTTTTGTTACCTTAATTCTCTTTTCTCTCTCTCCTTATTATCCCCATAATTGCTGGGTGATTTCCCCTAATCTCAACAGACCCTTTACTTTTGTTACAACAGAATGAAAATATCAGGGCATACTTGGCCAAATTTTTCAGAGGTATAAATTTAATGTTATCAAATAAAACCATGTATTTTAAAAATATACATACACAAATATGAACTTACTTTAAGAATTATGTGAAAAAAGTTTAATACTTATTCATTTATTCAAATACTAACACTGTACCATTAATACTTCCACACACACATATAGGAATGTTGTAACAATATTTCATGGCATACTTAAGAGGATCATGTGGCACACTAGTGTTCTTTGAAACAAAATGAAAATAAACAGCAAGGCAGTCAAACATGAAAAGACAAAAAACTTCTATGTTTGATATCATAATTTTTAGTTATGGCAATGTTTGCACATTCTGAGTCAGAGGATTTGTGCATCCTTCTAGTTAATGAATTAATCCTTTGAAAAAAAATATCAAACATTTTTCAGCTAACAGGTCATATTAGCTGACAATAAAAAACATATTTTATGATCCCTTTTGAAGAGTATTTAAGACCAGACAAGCCAGTAAGTAGTGACATATGACAACAGTACATGACAGCAGCTTATAAAGTAAATTCTCTACACATTTACACATTTTCCTTACCAAGCTACATGACACTTACACTTTCCTCCTCACTTTTCCCTTGCCTCTTCTTTTTCACATATACATGCAAATAAATCACATTACTTTTCATCCTAACAAAAACTATGAACAAGGACTGTAAGAACTGGTACATGTTAAAAAAAATCTATTTGGAAAAACATGAAAATAAAAATATTTTATATTTAAACACCGTTTTCAGCATTTTTTTGTTGTGGGTTGACTCAAATCCACAACAGTTCTCAAAAGCCACTAATGAATCCCCTCATGAAAGATTCTTCAGATTTCCAAAGAGTTCTTTTCAAAATACATCACTCCCCACATGCCTAATGAATTTATTAGTCTCTTAATATATTTCCTTTTTTTCTGATATAAACATAAGATTATCCAAGATCAAGACAAATTTGTCGTAAAATTCATAACACGGGTGTAAAAGCTAAAGCTAAAAAAATACTACAAACTTATTTGGCAGTGACTGGATGGAATTATCGACTTATAGGATTTACCTATAAATTTACCTATATATATTTAACTATATAAATTTACCTATAAATTTTACCTATAAATTTACCTATTGCAAAAATTTAAGTGGATAGAAAAAAATTAAAAAAATGAAAATTTAAAGGAAGAATTGAAAAAAATAGTTTTCTGGATGTTCTGTTAGATGAGTTGTGTCAGTGAGACTGGAAACCCAATTCTAAACAGGAAAACAAGAATATACTTTTCTTCAGAAGACTAGAGACAGGTGTGAACTGAATGATTAGTAAACCTATCGACTGCTGAAAACAACCAGCATTTCTTATTCAAGCTGCCTGTGCTACTTTGAACTGAAATTTATAAAATCTTTTTATAGAAACAATTTTTTTGAAAATAGATTTCTCAACTCCACTGTTGTCACTCTTTCCAGAATTGATGGAGATTTTCTTTGTTTGATGTAGTGCTGAACGTTAACATCTTGATTATGTCATTATTTTCTTTTTTAGTTACAAGTGTCATCCATTTTAGTTGTTTCTACTGTTGAAAGTCCATGAGTGATGTGGTTTTTATCTGGTATAGTTCTTTGAAAAAGAATTGTTCACTGTATGGCCTACAGGGTCAAGGTTCATTTATTGGTCCAAATAGGAAGGCATATAATATTGATTAGTCAATTAATTTTGTTTCGTTTTTTCAAATTACAATTTCTAGATACAGGTCTTACTATTTAACCCATAGCTTGGGTGAGAAGAGGTGGATTCATACCTTTCCCAAGAGTATTTGCACATAACTGAACATAACAAAATCGACTGAAATTTGACCTCAGCTCTCAGATTTCTTATTCTGAACCGTCATTCATTTCAACGCCCACGCGTATCCACATATAATAATGACGAATTCCTAATCTCAAAAATTGACATAAAGCCATAACTCTCTTCTGCATTACATGGAATATTGACAAATTCTTTGATGTTGTTTGCATCTTGATGAAAAGTCTTATGCATTATTTTCTGAGACAAAAGAAAATGCCGTTTATTGCTCAATGTCTGATCGAAACATATGTTAGAAAAGCATTTATTTTAGCTTTAGTTACAGTGTATTCTGGAACTTGAATTGAAAATTCTTACATTTAGGCTGAGGCAGAAATTTCTATTATAATATTTTGTATAATGTTAGGGAAATCTCAGAAGTGTCAATAATGTTTACTTGATTCTTTATTGCTTGTACAATCAGTTAACCTCTAGAAAAATATCTGAAACAAGAAAAATGTATTCTATAGCAGTTTTTCTCTCTTTGTTTAATACAGAAAAAGTAATTTTTGGATAATGGCAATGAAAAATAGGTTTATTGCAAATAAATAAAATCTTCTCTTGTGCCAAGGCAATCTTCAATATCTCAATGTAAATGGAATCTATGACGGAGAGCAAAATGTTTTGTGTTTTATGAGATTCATAGGAAATTGTTTAAGAATTGCTGTAACTGAAACAAACTGTGTAATGTTGCAGTGAGTAATTGACATGTTTGAAGTACTGGAATAGAAAAGACATTTTTTGGACAATAAATCCAATTATTAAGTTGTTAGGTGACAAAACCTATCCTCAAGTTGCAGATTTTACACAATCTATTCTGAAATTAAATAAAATAGTCTTTCATATACGACGCATTCTCTGTAACTTTTACTTTCAGAGTATTGTTTTTGTTTACATTCTACACTCTTTGGCTAGTCCAACAACTTCAAAAGTAAAGAAATTTAAATCTCTGAGAAGTGTTCTGACAGAGGATAGAAAGTCCAAAATTAAGATCCAAAGATGCATTGACATGGCCAAGGACACATTTCAAAAGCTAACCAGAATACTGAGAGACAGGAAAATCTCATTGGAAACAAAGAAAAGAGGATTAGATTGCTATGTGATGTCTGTCCTTCTGTATGGAAATGAATTTTGGACAATCTTCTCAAGGATGAAGAAAAGGCTTGAGGCAGCAGAAATGTGGTTCTACAGAAGGATGCTGAGGATACCATGAACTGAGCACATGAGCAAATGATGAGGCATTAAAGAGGATGCAAACAAGAAGAAAACTCATACTTAACATCCTGGGACACGAAATGAGGAAGGAGGGCCTGGAGAATTTAATACTCACTGGACGGATAGAAGAAAAGGGAGATAAGGAAAAGCAGCATGAGACATACTTGATAGGCTTGAGCAAATGGATGATGAAGTAGGGTTTGGGAGAGATGCCAAGTGGAAAAATATTGAGAGCGACAAGAGACAGAGCCAAGTGGAAGTCCATGATGGCCTACATTCTGAAGAGACACAACACATGAAGAAGAAGAAAAAAGATTGAAATTATTCTTTATGATAGACAATTTATTAAGAAAGAACACAGAAATCCAAAGGCTCATAGAAAGAGCTCAATATGCCTTTCAGAAACCAAGCAAAGTATTAAGAGATTGGAAACTGTTCTTAGGAAGAAAGACAAGATTGCTGAACTGTTTGATAATACCTAATCTCCTATATGGCTGCAAATGCTGAAAAATCTCATCACAGAAGGCTCAAAATAATGGACAAATTTAAAGTGACGGAGTTTTACTGATGAATCCCGAGAAAACATCGACAACAAGTTTTAAGGAAAATAAGAACTGAAAAGAAACTTATATTTACAATAAGACAGAGATTAAATTTTGTTTGAATAAAGGAAAAATGACCTGGAAAATCTACTATTATCAAGACAAGAGAAGCAAAGGAAAACAGTAAATAACCTATTTGACAGGTTTTTGTTTTAATGGATTGCAGATTAAAAACAAAGTAAGATAGGCAGAAAAAAACAAAAGACAACAGAATATTACGGTCTGCCGTGGTCATTTATGTTCTGAAGAGGAATGCTACATAAAAGTTTGAATAATGATGCTATGAAATAATATAAAATAATAGATTTTTTTTTATCATTTCACCCCAGGCAAAGCAAACCTCTACTAGTGTGCAAGCAGTTACAGTGAGAGAAAAGACTGGGTAAAATGGGTATTGAAAGGATAAAGGATGAATGGAAATCAAGGAGATCCAGATCCAGATATCCTGTGACTCATTAGAGTCACAGAGGTGCCACAAGTACTGCAGCTGCCATAGAAGTAGTATTTTTATTGGGCATGACAGCCTGACAAAGCCCAACCCTCTCCAGGCTGATTTGAATTCAGAGTTTTCCTTCTCTGAGACTGGTTGCCACCCAAGGCTGTAGAATCCAGTCTGTCTTGCTATTTACCCATAGCTTGGAGGAGGATAGATGGATTGATACATTTCTCAAGAGTATTAGCATGTCAGTGAATGTAATGAATCCGACTGGAATTCGAACTCGTCTCTCTGATTCCTCAATTCGAGCCGCTATCCATTACTCTACCATGCCTCCTTTTCAAAGAGATAGAAGATGGCAATTAACATTGCATTTAAATTTTTGGAGATTGTAGCTATCAGGGAAGTATTTAAAAAAGGAAGTTCCACAAGCAAGAAATGCAAGTAAAGAAACTGTTAGTGTAGAAGAGGCAGTTATATTTAACTATTTCAATGGTAAAAAGGATTGGTCATGGATGCTAATCTACTAGCATTCATGTGGTCAGAGCACCAGGAAAAAAAAGCTCATCAGAGGAGTTGCCATGAAAATGTTTGTAGAAAAGACAGAGGGAAGCCTTACCATGTCGGTGAGAAAGTGACAGAAATCGAGATGTCAGATCAGGATCAATTACATTGCAGATGCTTCTTTGGATTTTGTCGAGAACCTCAAGATGAATAGCAGGAGCACCCAACCACATGTGGTAGCAGTATTCAATAAAATCTTTTTTTCATAACTGATACTTGAAACTTTTTGCATTGATTTAATAACATTTTGTAATATTGATTTTTTTTCTTTAAATTCACTGGATGAAAATTAAGTCTAATATTTACAGAAAATTATGTCTAATATTTACAGAAAATTATGTCTAATATTTACAGAAAATTATGTCTAATATTCACAGAAAAGAAATCAATATGGCAAAATGTTATTATTGGTGAGGTGTGAGCAAATTTTAATTCTGAAAATATGGCCCAGAGAAAAAAAGGTTTGTCGAGTTAACTTAAAATAATAGAGAATGACACTGGAGAGTAAGGTGACTGAAAGAATCAGCATACAACTTCATCAGTAAGCCTAGCATAGAAATAAACACTCGCTGGGAGCCTCTGATTAAAAAAAAATAAAAATGGATACTCAATCATTCCACCACCTGAGTACACATGTTAAGTTTAAGAATAAACCATAGTTTTGGATATAAAGGCTCTTGTTGATGCATATTTGGTTCCCAGGTAGTTGTGAGTTAAACACCTGGGTTTTGTAACACTGAAAAATAACATACTTTGGTTCTTTGTATTATTTCCCCTAATATTATTATTAGGGGAAATAATACAAAGAAAATTAACTAATATCAAGTAGAATGAAAACAATCTACACCATTGGTTCCCCAATTTTTTTCTGGGCTACATTTTTGGAATTAAAATTTTCTCATGTCTTACCAAATTTTATGAGATAAAAAGTACATTTAAAATTAAAAAACAGTGAGAAAGTCAAATGGAGATAACAGCGGATTCAAAGTCAGAACACGATCATTGATAACTCTCTCCTCTAATTTACAGACTCAAAGTTACTAATAATTCTTATTAGTTGATATAATGCAAAAATATCACAATGATAATTATTCATAACTATTTATACTGGAACTCATGCATACAATTAGAAGTAATCCGTAATAATATTTTAAATTTTCAGAAATAATATTTATTTTTGGCATAGGAATTTTTGGGAAACTGTTACTAAATCTTATCTTTTAATCATTCTGCCTCACCTATTATCCTCTTCTGTTGCGTCTATGAGGCATGCTTTTATATATATATGTTTTGTTAAAGATGACTGATAAAGTACTGTGATTGTGATTAAACTTTTTATTTAAATTTTCTTGTGTTTGTATAATTGTTTTCTTTTCTGGACATAAAGTGTGTAAAAACTGTTAAAATTCCTACATATCTGAGTGCTTTTGACCATTCTTTTAGCCATTATCAAGAACAATTTTAATTTTTTATTGACTGTATGGGTTTTTCATATATGTGTTTGAAGTTATAGGAATGTTTTATATTCCAAACACAGTCAGCACGTTATGGCCATGCTCACAGTTAATTTTATTCAGTGCTGGTTATTATTAGGGCTTCCATGATTTGGACTTTTTTTTTTATATGTGGATGAGGCTATGAGCTATGGTTGTGCAGGTGTAATGTAAGTTGTCTAGATAGGCATGTAGTAGTTTGATCAATGTAATTATATATGAGTTTGGTTTGAAAAGGAACACAATGTCTTGAGGGGCATTTAGACTCATAAATAAGGATGATGCATTGTAGTTTTGATTTTGTAGATGTCTTATTATTTCTGGGGATAAGATTATCTGTTTTAAAATTTTGTAACAGATAATTTAATTTTCTTGCTCAGATTGACTGGGGTTGTATATTTCTTTATGATATTTGTAAGAAAAGATTTGTCTTGCTTATAGTTGGCATGTATTTGGCTTTTATAGAAGTGTTAATGTTATTGTTTTTATCTATATGTTCAGTATCCTCATTAGTTACTTTAGAAAGAAATAATCTAATCTGGTGGTCAATGAGGTACTTAGGAAAATCATTGTTAACTAGACTCTGTTTTACATTATTTTGTTCTTTAAGGAAAAGGGGCCCGAGAAGAATTCACATGTGCTATCTTTAGGAAATCTTTTATAACTACTATTTTATATCTAAGGTGGCAAGAGCTTCTACTTGTTGGCTTTTTGTATAATGAAGTGATGAATGCCTTATTGCTGAATTCTATAAGAACATTTGAGAATGGAAGTTTATTTTTTTGACTAAGTTCATAGGTAAAGTTAAGGACAGTTTTTCTTTTAATGTGGTTTTGGGATTATCAATTATTTTGTTTTTCACTAAAATAAAAACATTGTCTACATAGTAGACATATATTTTGGGTTTAGTGACTTTTTTAGATATAGTATTTTCTGCATAGTAGTTGGAAAAATATGGGCCAAGAGGATTTCCCATACTAACACCATTGGTTTGGGTTTAGATATTGCCATTATGGTCATAAAATGGGACTTTGGTTTTGAAGACATGCAATAATTTTTTTGTTTGATGGATGGAGGTGGAATGGAATTATTTTTATACATAGATTTAAGCATTATGTTAATAGTATGATTGACAGGGATCTTTGTAAATCTTTGTAAATGAATTTCTAATGTTGAGTGGTGCTAAAATACCTTCATTTGGTTGCATTGTTTTTAGAATCTGAAGGAATTTGTGAGTTGGTGTTATGCTATATACAAATTCCTTCAAATAATGAAATCCCTAATAATAAAAAAGCCAACAGTCATATTAATATTAACTATGAACATGGCTACGATGTGCTGGCCATGTTTGGAAAATAAAACATTCCTATAAGTTCAGACACATACATAAAAAACACACACATTCAGTTAAAAATAAACAAAATAAAAATCACCTTGATAATGGCTAAAAGAATAGCCAAAATTGCTTGGATATGTAGAACTTTTTGACAATTTATACACCCTTTGTGTCCGAAAAAGAAATCACAAGAAAAATTAAATAAAAAGCTTAATTGCAGTACCTTGTTAGTCATATTTAATGAAATATATATAAAAGAGGGATTGCTGCCAAAATGTATATATATATATATATATATATATATATATATGTGTGTGTGTGTGTGTGTGTGTGTGTGTATGTGTGTGTGTGTATATATATATATATATATATATATATACTGTCATGCCAGTGCTAAGTGAAGCAACTATTCAATATAATGTTACACTAATTTCAAGAATCTTTGCTTTGAACAATTTTAAATTAAAGACTCTAGACAATTAATTGAATTAGCAAATAACTTAATAAAAAATTGAGCCAATCTCAAAAAAAGAAAAAGATCTACATTCTATTTATAAACAGACCTTTAATATGAAATGTTTTCATATTTATTGAATATGAAAATGTTAAATCAAAATATTAAAAAGAGTATCAGCTTTAAATATTGATTTTTAGATGTTTACTTTGAACAAAAATAGACTTTCAGAAACCATAATGCTTAAGTACAACAGTCAGGATCAAAAAAGAAAGATCCGAAGGTAAAACAATCTATTTTTAGCCCACCAGATTGGTGTACCCTTATACTGGTAGCATTTATAGTGATAATGACTGGCTTATATTAGCAACAGTGTATATTTAGTGTTTTAAATGGCAGTAACATTTTTTTATATTGCTATTTTTCTAGACTCTTCCTAATCTAAAAGACACTCAAAATTCATTTTAAAATTAGGTTAATATTATGTATATTAAGTTAATATTATGAATATTTTTCTCTTGGGATGTGCTTGTTGTGATGCAGTGGATATTGGCTCAATGAGAAATCAGAGAGCTGAGTTCAAATTTCAGTTGAATTCATTGCATTCACTTGCATGCAATTACTCTTGGGAAAGGTATTAATCCACTTCTTCTCCCTCCAGCTATGGGTTAAATAGCATGACAGATTGGGTTATATAGCCTTAGTTGGTGATCAATCTACTACAGAAAGAAATGGCAACTTAGTGTGGGAAAATCTTGTGTCTAGTCATAGAATAAAGGGGTTTTTGTCATGTCAATACCCTTATTTGTAAAAAAGACTAATTACAGAAATATCAACGACCTCCTTGTTGATGGTGAGGGGTCATCAATGGCCTATGCCCTACTGGAAGCAATGGGGCTTAAATATTTTTTCACTTAGTAGTCAAATATGAGAAGGGTTCTAAATAATTGAGGATGGGAATTTTTCAATCAGTAATAAACAGGGGGACCTGAAATGCAAATGCAAAAAATCATTAAAAACATCAAAGAATATTAAATTAATAAACAGGTCTTAATAAATTTGATGTTGGAAACTTTTATAACATTATATCCTCACTCCCACTGGACCAACACACTCCACCATATCAGCTGTTGGTTCAGTATGGTCTAGTATTACAGGTTAGACACAAGTCTCCAGTTCCCAATGTCAATTCGATGCCACACTCCAGCCACACTGATTTTTTGATTCTGGAGAGTGGTTATCAGCTCATAGAAACCCAGAAGCTTCCTGTTGCTTTACCTGTGTGGTTGTCGGGTATGAATTGGGTTAACAAAAAAATAAATATAACTAAGTTGATGCGATTTTGGAAGGACAAAAAGTTTTTTTATATATCACACACATACACACACACACACAAACTATTCTTGTTGCACAAAGTTGAATGTCTCTTGTATATAAACAATAACCAAATAAAACACTATATACTTCGACTAATTTTGGTAAAGGAGAGATGCGGCCTTTTTTTTTGTCTGTTCTTAGCACAACTATTACAACATTTGATGTTCTCGTTCTCAGTAGTAGTAACAGTAGTAATATCACTAGTGGTAGTTGGAGTAGTGGTATTTAGATATTAGTGGCAGTATTTCGCTTTTTTACTGTCAGTATCAGCAACACCCACAGTGGACGCTTCCTTTCATTCTCTGACATTTCTCAACTCAGTTTGACTGCATTTGAAGACAGTCAAACCTGAACTCTTCTCTCTCACTCTCTTCTTGTCTCATCTCTTTGTCCTGTCTTCTGGTGCTTCTCTCAACTCTTCTTGTCGACCCGTCTCTTCAACATCGACAGTAAACCTGGTGAAGTGGAAACCATATTGTTTCCTTAAATATATAAATCTAAATAAATAGATTCTCCTTTTTTGGAGAGGGGACATTTGCTTCATGGTTAATATCTTTTACCCAGGATCCTTGACTAAAGCTAAAAGATTTATGATTGGTACCTAAGAAACAGTCCCTTATTAACTCAGTAAAACACACACACACACACACACACACACACATTATTGTATATTTGAGCAGCAACCTTTTTTAAAAGCACTTTTGCCAGCAACTTTTTTATTTTGAAAATATGAGAGGAGAGTAACCCTATATATAAAACATCTCACTCAACCTCACCATATTCAACAATGGGAATGGTGCATTGAAAGTTAAAAAAATAGATAGAAACAATATATATCTCAAGAAACAAACAAAAATGCTGAACTGCTACATAATATCAGTCCTTCTATATGGCAGTGAATACTGGACAATTTCCTCATAGATGAAGAGGAAATTTGAGGTTTCAACAGAAGAATACTGAGAGGATCATGGATAGAACATGGTAATAACAAGGAAGATTCAAGGAAAATGGAAACAAAAATGACATATTTTGAATCAGAAAGAGACTGTTGGATTTCTGGAATATATGATGAGGAAAGAGGACTTTGAGAATTTGACATCCACAGGACATTTTCTAAATCAAGAGAGGCAGAGCAAAACTGAGTAACCTACCTAAAATCCTGTGTAAATAGATGGTAGAGCAGTGAGGCGAGGGAAGGAATAGTATGGAGACAATGATTGTTAGAACTACAAAGGATAGGAAATTTTGGAAAGTCATGGCTGCCCAGGTCTTGAAGGGACACAGCATATAGAAGAAATAGGTTGCAATACCAAATTAGGTATATCATGGCGTCTTGCTTTTTAATTGTTTTCTTTGAAAGATATGATGTCGTGATTTCCTTTTTTGGAATATTTCTTTCCTAGTAGATGTCAACCTTAATTTTAAATCCAACATGTATAATTTTAAAAGAAGAACTCTAATACCTTAGAAGCTATAACTATTTTGTAGGAATTTTCCCAGTGGCTTTTTGTGTGTGTGTGTGTGTGTGCGTGCTCATGAAAGAGAGTGGAATGAGTAAAACTTAAAGCTTGAAATAACTGTTTAACAGCTGTTTTTGTGGTTGAAAGAGAGTGTAAAATGCAAAATAGTGGCATTTTGCAGGAAAAATGTTGGGTTTTCCAGTTAACAGTTCTTCTCTTGAGCAGATGTTTCACAAAGAGAAGTTTCTTCCCTTGTTCTCTCAAGAAACACAATATCTGAGTATGAAACTGCTTGGACTGCTACATGTCTTCTGCAGCAAGTTCTGTGTCTCATCTCGCTTTGAGACACCTACCCAAAGAAAAATGACACACAGCACTTGCTGCAGAAGACATGTAGCAGTCCAACCATGAAGAACTAGATAATCTGAGTCAAGATGCCAGGAAAGCCTTGTATCTTTTGCAGCAAGAGTTCAATAGGCATCTGAGCTGGGTTTTGAAGGCTGTAGCTGCTGAAAAGGAAAAGTGAAAAAGAGAGCTGGCCTTGAAGGTAGAGGCCACTGAAAGAGAATAGTAGAAAAAGTGCATGAATAAGACTTGGTTAGTATTTTTATGGGTTCTGGGACTTCTAATTGTACCTGGCTGATTACTTCTGTTGTTGCTTCTGCTAAATTGAGCAAAGTAAGGATGGCACAATAGCTAACAAGTGAGATAGTTGCTATAATTTTAGATACAAACAGATTTCCTAAAAGAGCACAAATCATAGATACATAGCAGGTAATTACCTGAACAGGATGGATAAATGTTTATGAGCAATGTAGATCTTAATTTTATTATCTTTTTAAGCTGTTTTTGAGTTTTGATCAAATCTTGTCCAGACATTGATGATCCGCTTGCAATATCTCTTTATACACCAGCTTCTTATACTTGTATTACATTATACTCTTAAGATTGAATGTCTTTTAAATGTTGCTTTTGTTGTAAAATGAAAGTGAGGTATCACTTTATGGACTGACAGTTTAAATTCATTGCCAGTGAAATATGAATTGCTGCCAAATTGTTCTGATCCGTCAAGACAAAAAATCACTTCTACTGACAGTAAGACTAATAAAAATTTGCCATTCCTAGATGTTATAAAGAGCGATGGTTTAATGGGAAGAAGTAAAAATGGGTTGATGAAGAATCTGAATCAAAGACTTTAGAGATAATTCAAGATATTTCTTAATACTAAAGTCCATCTAATAAAATGCTCAAGAGTCACTCAAAGTAGAGTGTTATGAGAAATGAGGTGTTTGATATGAATGAAACAAAAATTATGATGCTAAGGAAAA
Source organism: Ascarosepion bandense (assembly GCA_037127315.1). Lineage (NCBI taxonomy): Eukaryota > Metazoa > Mollusca > Cephalopoda > Sepiida > Sepiidae > Ascarosepion > Ascarosepion bandense. The sequence goes on along the minus strand of JBBBDQ010002245.1, from coordinate 3,155,921 downwards.
CAGATAAAGTTGATACTTGAAGAGATTAAGATTGTAGTGGAAATATCCACATTGAAGTTTTTTTCTTTTAAATTGTGGTGGAAAGCTGTCTGAGTAGAACTTTCTTCATAGATGCAAAATCTGGAAGAAATGAGGCTGATTCAAGTCCCTGGAAGTAGCATGATGTATCTTAGTTGTAATGATCTGAACTGATGGAACTAGACAATGGGACTTGTCATGGAAATAGTGATAGGCTTGCATTTGTGTGGAAGAGGGACTGAAGAGTGTAAAATCACTTGTACTAACAGTGATATCCCTAAAAAAATTGCCCTTCCTTGGTGTTATAAAGGTAGATGATTTAATTTGAAAAATGGGTTGAACAATTTGAATAAAAAATTTTATAGATAATTCAAGCCCAGCAATACTCCTTTTTTGGTATAATTGGACTCTTGCATTATAAAAAGTGTCAGATACTTCCTGTTGTGGTAAGAAATCATTTTCTAGCATTTATAGCAGTAAATTATGTAATGAGTTCCATTTGACACCTGACATGAATGTAAACCTTAAGAGACATTTAAAACATGGAGTTTTGTTGAAAGTGTAACTATTTATCATGACTAGAGAAAATTCAAAGGACTCATTTGAAGTTACAAACAATTCTCAGGAACTTACCTCATTAGTAACTAGGGTAGGACAAGAATTTAAAAATGTGCTAAAGTAATTTTGATGTACCAGAGATAAGTTTTCCATCCATTTTTATCATAACAAAAAATAAATAAATAAAAATATTTCATTTTTTAAAACTCCAACAGTCACCATATATATATATATATATATATATATAATTTAATCCAAATTCTGACTTATACTCATAGATAGTAGTAGTTAAAAAAAAAATTGTTCAATAAAAAAACCTAAAATCCAACCTCCTGATTAAAATTACTGTCTACCTTTTAATAAATCTAAGGTCCCACTGTGTATTGTACCCAAACAAAATTAAAATTGACATGTCTAGATCTATGCCATCCTGCCCCCTTTCCTAACCCAAATGTTTAAATCTCCATGGTTACATAATTCTAAATGCTGATTGGACTGTTTGGACACACCTATTGCATTTCCTTCAACTACTACTCCCTAATTTTCTAAATAACCAGAAATTCATTTTATATTTTTAAAAACAAATCGTTTTCACCATTTATTTTAACACATCACCTGAAAAGGAACAGTTTTGTTCTGCAACATGAAAATTCTTGTGTAGTGATATTATGCTTTTATAAACTATTGTAATAACAAAATTACAATATATATATATATATATATATATATATATATGACAGACAAGTTATTATGGTTAAGATTTCTATGTAATATTTCATGTGGTCTTATGATTTTTTTCTTTTGAGGACATGAATTATATAAAAATTACCCAAATGTTTTGTTTATCTAAGCACTTTCAGCTATACTTTTAGCCATTATCATGGATAGATGTTATTTTACACATAACAGAATGTATGTAGTGTTATGTATATTTGTAGAGTTGTGTGTATGTTTTATGTACCAAACATGGTGAGCATATTGTTAGTATTTTTGTAGTTGTTATTATTGAGTGATGGCGTTTTCATTTTATCAATAATGCCACCATTATTTTCATTCTTTTTTTGCATGTGGATGATGCTATGATATTTGTGCTAACAAGAAGTATGTTATTGATAGGGTTTGGTAGGTCTCGATGTGTGTTTAAATGAGATTGAATTGAGCTCTGTTCTAAGAGCTGCAGTGTGGGTCTTTGAGTCAGTTTTGTAGTTGCATGGCTGATATAATTATTTACAAAATTAGGTGGATCGTGAACACAGTTCTTCAAGGGACATATAAATTTATAAATAATATTCGTTCGCTGTAGTTTGGATCTTGTATGCTGCATCACTCGGAACGGAGCTCAAGTTTCAGATTTCCAGATGGTAATGTTTTTATAAGGAAGTAATATAAGCAAGCTTGAAATTCAAAGTATGTCATTTTGTAAAAGTGTAAATAACTTTGTTTTTCATAACATTAAACATGCCGGAATTTGTGCCAAAGAAAGTGTATTTGTGGGGAAATTTGTTATATATTGCCGTACGACGACAAAATAACGAGAATACGCATATATAAAAATATAAGGTTATATTTTTATTCTTGACGATGAACCCGTGTGGAACAGAGAATGGAAGAGTGAGAGCGCACATAGAATGGGTCGACGGGAGTGTAGTTTTTGCCTGTGGTGTCCCTCTGCTTCCACTGGCCGTTCTCTGCTAGCGAATCCGTGTGTTGAGGTCTTTTTATAGTCTTCTAGAACCGGGACTTTCCTTCCGGTTTTGCCTCACCCACGCAACGCCCACGTAATGCCAAGAGACACCTGTTCTGTTTGCCTCCGTAGTCATTTCCGCCGCTGTCGGAAATAAGGTCAAACGACATCCACTCCAGGCCCCGACAGGATGTATTTCTCAAACACCTGTCTTGTCGTTCGCCGACCCCTTCACCGACGGGAAACACCATCGCTTGCATCAACCTTCCTCGGGTGGGGCCAGATTGTTATATTACAAATTTACTCCACTACTTTATTTAAAGTCTGCAACTGAAGCACACAGAATTCTTGTTGAGATTTATGGCAGCCATACTTTGTTGAAAAAAAAAACATGCAGAGATTGGTTTAGATGCTTCAAAAATAATGATTTTGGTGTTGAAGATAAAGAATTTTTCGACATGACAATGCTAGGCCACATGTTGTGAAATGGCTGAAAAACTACTTGCAATGCTTGAATGGGAAATTCTACTCCATTTGCTGTATTCACCAGATTGTCTCGTCCAATTATCACTTGTGCTGATTGATAGCACATGGCCTGGCTGAGTAGCACTTTCATTCTTATGAAGATGCAAAAAAATGATTTGACTTGTGATTAGCCTCAAAAGGCATGTAGTTTTCCAACATGGAATTCAAGTACTGCCAAAAAGATGGGAAAAAGTAGTGGCCAGTGATGGACAGTACTTTCAGGGACATGTTTCTTACTAATTTTTGTAAATAAAATATTACGTTTCATGAAAAATCAGCAAGAACATATTCAAGGTCTTAATAATATTCATTATAAATAAACAACAAACATTTACTTTCTAGCAGAGTTCTAAAGTGAATTATGACAGTTAAAAAAAGCAAAATATTGTTAATATCTGCTTGAGGGTAGCCAAACATATTTGCTTATTACATGTATAGGTGCATAAAACATAGCAATAATAAGTAAACTGACCTTGAATAAAATAGACATTTGCATTGTCAACATTTTAGTTAACTTTTATAGCAAGAAAATTAAAAAGTGATCATGTGATCAGCTGCTGGCAAAACTCTCCAAAGAGTAACTGATGATGTGATATTTAGAAACATCAAAATACAAAAGAAAGCAATTTATATCAGTTAAAGGTTATTTTGATTACGAAAAGGTTATTAGAGTGAGCAATACAAATACAGAATGACCTATACTATCTTTCCTAGATAATACAAAAGCATTTGATACGGTATGATACAAAGATCTATTTGAACTGCAAAGAAACCTTGATTTATTTGGGAAAAATATTAGAATTATCAATAGCATTTACTGGGAACAAACTATCTGTTTAGAACCCCGTTAAAAATTTTAGAAAAATTCAATAGATTTAATATCACTAAAAATCTCAATTGATTCATTTTTGTGCAGATTTGAATTTCCACATTCTCATTCATTAACCAGTCTGCAACATATCTAAAATGTGCTTAAGGCTTTGAAGTTTCAGACAAGTATATTTGTTATCTTCTACAAAATTTGAGAAGTTACTCCAGAAAATGATCAACAATAGTGTAAAACTTAGCAAACAACTACAACAAGAGATGTTGGAAGAAGAAGGTTGATTCATTGACATTCATACACTGCATGGTTCCAAACAGTATGACTACCCTCACATTTCCAGCTGAATTCTCCTTCTTTCATAGAGATGAAGCAAGGGACTCAACTCATGTTGTTTAACAGTTCTTCCCCTTTTTTCTTTCTCTTTTTAGATGATCAGGTGAGAAAGAGTTAAAAAAATTAATTTATTAAACAAATTGCTCCTTGGGCTCTGATATAAAACCAAGGATTTTAAATGATGGGATTCTTTTTTTGGTTAGGGAGTTTGCGACTTGTTCAGCAGTTGGTATCCGAGAGAACTCTGCAATTTCCTTTCTGTCCATCATTTCTCTCAAAATGGCCATCTCATTGCAAAGTCTCTTGACCAAAATCTGTGTTGATGAATGTACAAAATCATAGAGAAAGGAATTGCCTGTTTTGCATATGATCTTAATGTTTTCAGTTACATCTTTTAACTGCAGTATTTCCAATAATAGTTTTCTGAAAACTAGGCTGGCTTCTGACATGTCAACCATGGCTAGTGTTTCGGCAGCCATTGTACTTTTGACCACTCATTTAATAGGCAATGGGCATATATTTATTATTATTTCCTACCAGAAAGAATATATAGCCTCCTTGGGATCCTCCATCCATCAAATTTGTAAATGATGCATCACTATATGCAACAATTTTTAGTTGCTCAAGGTTTCCTAAGTCAGGAATGTCTATCTGGGATTTTTCCTTTTTTGATTTTTTAACTACTCTATTGACTTGTTTTATACATTCTACATTTTCTTTTGTTTTAGAGCAGAGCTTAATGCACTAACATAGCTTAGATCAGGTCTGGTTTGGGTGGCTAGCCAGTTAAGTTGGCCAATAACTTTCCTGATTTTGGTTATTTCTGTTGTGGAAATTGCATCTTTTAGGTTCTTGCCTGCTTCTGGGATATATTTTAATTTCTTTACATATTCATTCTGTTCGAGTTTGGTATTATCACTATTCTTTTTTTTATATCTAATCCTGTGTATTGGAACTTGGCAACTTCTTCAAATTTGACTGCAAATATATGATGAAGTTTGTCTATAATTCTGCTCTGAAAGACCTCTGACCCTACCAAGTAAAAATCACCAACATGAGCAGCAATTTGTTTCCAAAATGCCATGTAAATATTACGTGATCATATTTTGCAGCTACTGCTCCTAACTTGATTAATTACTCCCCGAGAGTACCAGGACTTAGAAGCATCAGTTAAGCCATATACACATTTTGAGAGTCTCCAAATATAACCTGAGGTACATTGGCTCCTTTGGGAGTATCCAGATAACCCAGTCGATCCAATTGCTTGCTCAGCAGGAATGCTGTCTTGATTGATTTACCATCCAATGGTTGGCTGCTATTACTGCCAATGCTATTTGTAAACCTTTTTTAGAGCAGGGGGAGAGGGAGGAGAATCATTCCTTATGTTGTTAGCGTCCTTATCCCTTGCAACAGGTCTGGCTTTGTAGGCTTGTTGGCCATTGTAATTCTTCTTTGTGGAAATCCATCTTGTGGAACTTTTTGGTTGACCTTGGTCAGGTACTTGGGTGTTCACTTTAATATCAACCCAGCTTTGGAGTTCCTTCTTTCTAGCTCCTTCCCCTTTCAGGTAATTATTAGAGGAGGAAATCATTATATTTTCCTCATCACAAAAAGTGTGTTTGTGTTCAGTTTCCTCCATCTTACTTCTTTGCCACTCCAATGCTCAAAATCCAGCCAGAAAGGTTCACCCTGTTCCTTAACTACATTCATCAAATGTTTGTTTTTGCCAGTGGCTTTGCCTGCCCTACTTATGACATTTAATTTTCTCCATTCTGAGTCTGTCTCATTTAATAATTTGTCCTGGTTGAGGAAGCTCAAATTATTTTGGAGTTAAGTTCCGCTTATGTGGTTTATCATGTATGTCCACAGTTTGGTGTTGCTGAACATTGCTGCTTGTGGTCTGTAAATCTTCATCCAGGTCATTATCTTCTGAATTTAGTAACTTCTGAGATTCTTCAGATCTTTTTTGTGAGGTAGTAGGTTCCTTATTGCTATCCCCAGAAAAATTTTAATATGTTTTAACCCCCTGCACAACAGTGGCAGTAAGATGCCTTGCTTGGGGTGACATGATTATAAAAAAGAAAAAAAAAGATGTCTTAGGGTAGGGCACTAAACAAGATGGATGTACTCTTACATATGTGCCACCATATTTGACAAGCACTTGATTATGCACCCACTCTGTGACAGTTCCAGAACCATCATACAGATTTCTCTTGTAAAGAACAGTATCACCAAATTTGTAGAATTGTGCTATGGATGTTTTAACTTGGTGATGAAGTGCACATCTTAGTTTCTCTGAGGACTCACATGCTATGAATTGTTTCCTAGCAGCATGCATGGCATTTAGGTTACCTGTAACAACTTCACTTGTGGAAATATTTTCTAACGCAGGGAGTCTGTAATTTAAAAAAACAGGTAGGTTGGGGTTTCTTCAAAAAATAAGTTGATTGGGACTGTATCCATAAACACTGTGAAGTGTATTTTTGGCACTTATGGCTCAATCAAGTGATACCTCAAAACTAACATTGGTATCTTCTATGTTTTTCCTTAGCATTTCTCCCAATATCCCATTATGTCTTTCATTTAATCCGTTGCTCTCAGCAGCAGTGGTATGTACCGCAATGTTTTGTGCCATGTCTCTAAACAACTGGTTATTAAACTCTCTGCCATTGTAAGTGAAAATAAATCCAGGAGTTCCAAAATATGCAATCCAGTGCTTGAAGATGGCACGAATGTCAGATCTTTCTGTACTTGGAATCTTGACTCCAACACTGTATCTTGTACCATTGGTCAATTAGGTGCAGTATCTTGTTGCCATTAATCTCTTTAATGTCTATGGCAATGCTCTCATTGAAATAAATTCTTAATGAGAACCCAACAATGGATCTGGGTTCAGCCCTTTTGTACCTCATACAAATTTCACAGGAATTGGGAAGTTCTTTAAGAATTTTAATAAATTCAGAATCTTTCATTCCAGCATTTCTCACCAAATCACAGAGCTTTTTACTGCTAGGTTGACTAAATTGTCTATGCAATTTTGTAGCAATTCTGATTTTCTGTCTATTTTTACTAGTAATATCTTCAGCAAATAAAATTAACTTGAACTTACCTCTGTCTGGTGGAGACCTGCTAATAGGTATATAGGAGTGACCAGATAAAGTACATTGCAGTGGCACTTTTCTTCCTAACATGGTGACACTGTCGTTCCCAAAATTGAGTCATGTCCTGGCTCTTTTCATAGAATTTTTCCTTAACAAAAGTGGTATGTCAGTGTCCACAACATCACTAATGATACTGACTTCAATGCCAGCAATAGAGAGTAGAGTGACGGTGTAGATGGATTTAAGTTTGTTTCCATTACCAAACTTGTAGGTCCTCATTCCATCTCAAACTTCAATTTTGTTTTTTTGTTTTTCCGGTATGGTTTCCAGAAAACATTTGTATCATTTTATTCCACAAACAGTCCTAGTGGCACCACTATCCAGGACAGCGGAGCCAAGTGTTTCCCCCAAGAACGTTTTATTGCCATCTTACTTCTTTTGCTGATTTATTAGCATAAGGTTGGATACAAATAAGTAAGCTCTGTTTTCACTGTCTTCTTCAGCGTAAGGACAGTCACAGGCCCAGTAGAATTTGCATGCACACTTGAAACATTTGGTGGTGTTGCTTTCAGGTCCTAGTGAATTTAAATTTTTATCAGTGGAGCATGTTGCATTTTTGTTGTGACCCCTCCTGCCATTAACTCACTGACCAGAAAAATGAGAGTTTCTGTTAGAAGAGTGACCGTAAAATGTCACATTGGTTTTGTCCTGCTTGTTAATACTGAAAGCAACATCCATTTCATCCTTCACCACGACTGGGGGTGGGGGAGACTGTTTGGTGATGAAATATTGGAATATTGTCTATACAGAATTTTCTTTAATTGTTTAGATATTTCAAAAAAGTGAGTTCTTTAACAGTGACTTTCACTAGCCGTTCATTCTCCAGGATGAGGTTCGCGTTTTTTAATACGCTATAATCTAGTACAGGCTCTGGTAGAAGTATTTTGTATTTCTTTAATTTTGTGATGTGATGTTCAAAGCTGGTAAGAAGATCGTCTATTGACTTAGTATTTTGTAGCGTCACTCAAAGGATTCATATGCAGTAAAAACAGCCTGGTTCGTATCTTCCAAGAAAAGTGTGTCTAATTTTTGGTATAACTTTTTCATGTCATCATCGGAATTGCGGATGGTAATGTCCAATTCAAGTACCACTTTTCTGGCTTTTCCTTCCAGGGATAAAAATACTATAGGGGCCCATTTACAAACTTCTAAGTTGGTGGTGAATTCCCTAATTTGCATCTCTTTTTCTAAAAAACATAGTCTGTGTTTAAGGCAAATGAAAAAATAAATTTAGAAATGATTTTTTCTTTTTTTGTTCTGCTACCAATTTAAAACTTAGCAAACAACTACAACAACAGAAAGTTTATTTATCCACATTCATACACGGTGTGGTTCCGAACAGTAGGATATTATTGGAAGGGAGTTCCACAGGAGGGAATTGCGAGAAAAGAAGCTGTTGGAATAGAATTTGTGTTTACATTTTATTGGTTTCACAGTAAAATTCAATCTGATGTGATTTGAAGAGAACTAACAGACATGAAAGAATTAATTATTGGCAAGCACAAATATATTCAGATAACACTGTGTTGATAACAAACACAGAAGGAAACTGCAAGAAATCAGTGTAAAAAAGACACAATGTATGGTTGTCAGAAAGTGAAAGAGCCCATGGTTGGATCTGTAACTTGAAGACATCACAATTTTTGTTCACCTCAATTTTCTGTAAGTATTAAATTCTCCAAGCCGACTTTCCTCATGTATCCCAGAGATTTTAACTATCTCTTCTTGATTCTAAATATAATTATCTTTTTCATTTCCATTTTCCTTAAAACTTTTTTGCTACTAACATGTTTTTTTTATGTATTATCAGCACATTTTTATGTCATTATGTAATGGAAAGCAGAAAGGGGGTCACTTAAAATGTCTCACTATACAGAGCTTAAAACATGATGTTTGCAGATTAATAATTTGATTTGTTTAAAATGTCGCATAATTTTAGTTTCTTTGTAAATTATAAGTTAAATAAATTTTAAAGTTTGTATCTACTCAGAAGGGATATCATAATTTATTAATAATTTTCAAGAAACTTTAACTTTGTCTGAAATATGTCTTAATAATGCATCTGTAACTTGTTTTAGCATATCATAATTTATAATGATTTGTTTTTTTATTCACAAATACTATAAAGTAAAACATTGTTTTTCTTTGTTACTGAATGGGTTTTAGAGTCTTGATTCAAAATATATCTCATTTTGAACTAATAACATTTTTTAAAATCTTTTTTTCAAGACAAATCACGGTCTGATGATCAAAATGTAATATAAATAGTGAATCAAAACAAAAACAACATCAATTTGAATGAAATAAAAAACTGTTACAGACTGACATGTGACAAAGATTGAAACTACAAAATATTTCTGTTTCTATGTCTGAGATAAATTCTTTTTAGACATTCATTTATTCAAACCAGTGCTAAATTTTCTTCTTCTGTTTTATTTATAGGAAAAAATGTATTGATAGCAAAGAGGAAAACCTGAACATCTATAACAAGAAAACTGAATATATGGTTGATAGCAAAAAGAAAAGCCTCACATGCAAAAAAGATATATTGATAGCAAAAAAACTAAACATCTTTTACAAGAAAACTGAATGCATGATTGTTAGCAGAAAAAACAGCCTCACATGCTGAAAAAATGTATTGATAACCAAAAAAGAACTAAACATGTTACAAGAATACTGAATACATAGTTGTTAGCAAAAAAAAAAAAAAAGCTTCACAGACAAAAAATGTATTAATAGCAAAAAAGAGAACTAAACATTTATTACGAGTAAACTGGTTAATAGCAAAAAGAACATCCGCACATGAAAAAAATATATTGATAGCAAAACAAGAGAACTAAACATCTATTACTAGAAAACTGAATATATGGCTGTTAGCAAAATAAACAGCCTCACATGCAAAAACAATGTATGACTACCAAATGAGGCTTCCCACAAGGAATAAGAATGACATACCCCAGTGATCATGATAAAGGGTTTGGTTCAAAATTTCTAGCATCTGAAGAAGACCGGAGCATACAAAGGCCAAAACTTTGTACGCCAACCAAGATGAGGACATTAGTCTGAATAATGTAAATAGTGTAAAAAAAAAGTATTAATAACAAAAAAAGAGAACTAAACATATATTACTGGGAAACTGAATGCATGGTCGTTAGCAGAAAAAACAGCCTCATATGCAACAAAATGTATTGATAGAAAAACGAAATAACTAAACATCTATTACAAAAACTGAATGCTTGGTTGCTTTACAGAAAATGAAAAAAAAGAACACTTATACTTAACATCAGAAATGTCAGTTTTTGGTTACATAATATAGAATGAGAGCTTGGAAAATTTGACACTCACAAGTTATATTGATGGCCATAGGGACAGAGGAAAGTATTGCATAACTTACTTGACAAGCATGTGTAAACAGTTGACAGAACAGGAATGAGAAGATATAGCAAAAAGACAATCATTGCTAAGAGCTATAAAGGAGAGGAAGTTGTGAAGATCCATAATCACTCATGAGAGACTACCCATAGAAGAAGGTCTAGTAAACTTCAGCCTGACTAGAGTTAAATTTTCAACTATTTGGATTGAAAAAAACATAATGCCTTATGAGTTTGTACGTTCCTGACAAAGAAATCCATTACAAAAATAAGCCACTCCCTTTTAATCACAAGAGTTAATGTTCCTCTCTGATCTTTGGTTATTTCATAAACTGAAAAATGTCCTGTAAAGAACAAAGATTTGCCGACGACGACATTCTTCGTATTCAGCAACCCATGGCTACATTAATGAAAGGTATTACAGGTAACTAATTCCAAGAATGTTTCCAGCTATGGCACCATCATCTCATGACTGACATTCATAACTTGACACAGAAGGTACTTTCAAGCTGACAACAGCCAATTGTAACCAAGCTAAGTGAATCTTTGCATTCATAGGGCCATTCTGGGAATGATCACATCCCATATATGAATAAATTTTGGCAAAAATGCTAGAATATTCGCAATAATTGAAAAATAGAAAAATCAGGTGTAACTGACCAATAAGAAAGGAAAAAGGAGATCACCCTCCCCTGTGTGATGAAGTTGTAATAATAGATAGATAACACCAGTGGAAAATATAAAAACTTAAAGAATCAGCATACAAGCTGGGCCAGAAAAACCTCCCATGCCAGCCAAGCATAGAAATGAATACAATATGGGAACCAGTAATATGGAGTCTTAGAGAAAATCATTAACATCAAGGTTGTAATATGAGCTCTGGTAAAAAATGGTTACTAAAGCATTAGGTTTATAAATTCAAGAAAATTCATGTACTTATGTCCTCAAGGACACATGGTTCGAAGGATAAAAGCGTTGGATAGATCCAGTGATTTGGCCCAAAAAGTTGTGAGTTCAATACCTGGTTACAGCAGTGGTGAACAAAAACTTAGTTAAAGGGAGATAACTAAGATATCTAGAAGTTGCATGGCTCATGGAACAAGAACAATCTACCCCAGTGAATAAAATAAAAGGTTCCGTTTGTAATTCCAATCACCTGAACAAGGTCGAAGTGTACAACAGCCGAAACATAAACAGACAGAACAATGTAAATGTCTTTGATATTTTCTGAAGGTTCTGTAAAATTGGCTTCAATATCTAAAGTGCTTTAATTATTGAGAAAATAGATCTAAGCCAAATAGCTTTCCCTTCTTTGTAATCTTTGTTGGGGTGCTCTCTACCTTTCTCTACAGTAATGGACTGTTCTAAGCACTACATAAAGTAGTAGTGATGATACCTCAGGGAGTACCTCGGAAGTCAGTCGAGGAAGTAAGCCGAGTGAACAAGTCAGTCGGGTATTACCGGTATTAGACCGGAAGTATTCTATTTGTCAAACTCTTAGGTCTCATGACTATATGTTCTACTAAACCCTTGTTCTGTATTCAACTAACCGCATCTTTTGTAAATACTTTTCTTCCTGGTAATACACCTACTTTATACTATTATGTCGTTTGTATTTATTTCACAATAATACTGTACATGCAACATAATCTTTAAGATGTGTAAATGATAAAAATATCATCAAAATGAGATTCTTGGTTTTATTCAAATTCTCTGGTTTTGTATTTTATGAATGATCAAAACAGAAATTCTCAGTTGATTCTGTTCTATTGTTTCAGACAAAAGTTTGTAGTATTTTTTATTTGAGCACCTGATTTCAGTTCATGTTTGACTGAAAATTATGATAGTTCAGATGAGCACATGGCTGAGTCGCTAGAATGTGTGATTTCTGACCATGAAGCCTGGGTTCAAATTTCACCCTAGTTGGTTTGTCAGGAAGGTGACTCCTTAATGATATTAGTCTTGAGGAGGCGTTCCCAGTGTGCTGCGGCTTTGGAAAGTGCCATAAAACCATACCACGGGTGAGTAAAATTGGGTAGACGTCTCTCTTTGAGAAGTTGTCGATGGTTGGGCTAGTTCGAAGTCACAAGTCATCGTGACTGAGGGTTTGAGGGTCCTGGCTTTTCTTCATGCTAGATAACATGCTCTCTCCCAGAAATTGTAACTCAGGTCTGTTATTTTATCCTCATGTTTTGAGTGTAATATAATACTTGTCTCTGAAAAAGAGTGTTCTTTAAAAGCTATCATGTGTTGCATGCAACTGTACATTGCATGAGCATCTGTCTATTTTTTTAAAATTTTCAAAGCTTCATTTTCACTATTAAATACTGTAAGGTTAAGAGTAAAAGAAAATTGTTTAATATATAGTGCCTCTTTTATAGTGAGATGCTTTTGATATTGTGATTTAAATAGTATTTTTGTATTTTCAACCAAAATCTTTCTTAAGGGTTCTTGTGAATTATGGGTTAATAAATGCTTTTTGATTGCTCTGTTGTTACATAGAAAGAATGTAAAATGTCTACTCAAAGAAGTTGTAGTATGGCCAATATAGTTAATAGATTTATGACAAGAAACAGTCTTGTGTGTGTGTGTATATATATATATATATATATATATATAGAGAGAGAGAGAGAGAGAGAGAGAGAGACAGAAAATCTAAGCAAGAGCCAACAAGCTACCACGGTTTTGCCCTACGGCTCGTCAAGGAAATTGGCTCTTTGCTCTACTTTCGTATTGAGCACTTTAGTGTTAGGGTTTTTGTCTTGAGGTGTTTTTCTTTCTTACGAGTGCTTGACTTTTTGTTCATGTACTTCGTTTGTTTCTTTTTTACTTCCCCTTCTTTTCCTTCCGAGTTCATTCTCGGTGGGTTGTACAAGACGATTTAAATTATAAATTAATTAATACTAGTTTTGGCAGAGTTAGTTCTGTTACTATTGGTATTGTTATTACTATAGTTAATATATATATATATATATATATATATACAGGAGGTGTACAAAATAATGAAAATACCTTGAAATTTCAAGTAAATTTATTTCAGTATGGAGTAGAATTGCTTTCAACAGTAATTATAGCTTGAATTCTGCATGGGGTCAACTCATACAAAGTTTAAATTGTATCCAGAGAAATTTTCATCCATTCTTCAACTAAAAGAATCTTCGATTCTTTCAATGATGATGATGAATGATATTGACTTCTCACTTGTTTTTCTAAAATGAACTATAAATGTTAAGGGATGTAGAGATCCAGGAACTGCGATGACCAGATAAGATGTTCTACTTCACTAGAATATTCCTCGTGCCATTCAGCTATAAGTTTAGCAGTAGGAATGGGTGCATTATTATTCTGAAAGATAGCATTTCTCTCTGGAAATGGTTCCTGAACCATAGCATGAAGGTGATCCCTTAAAATTCTTAAATACTGTTGATTTTAATAAACCTATATAATAATATCTCTAAAAATGATTTGGGCAAAAACAACAAGTACTAGAAATATTAAATCAACAAACATAAAAATAGACAACCTTTTGGCAGTTTAATCCAATTTTCAAAATTATGCTAAAATGGCACTAGATGTTTCCATTATTTTATCCACCTACTGTATATCAAGCTTAAATATCATATAATAAAAAACAATTGAGAAAACTGAAGTCAATTGCTGAAACCTCCTGATGAGTGGACTGAACAATTACAAAAAGGTTTGTATAAAAAACTCTGGATGGAACATCAACCAGCTAAATGACACATTTTATATTCTGAAAAGTGACACAAGAGAAAACCATTAACGTCAAAAAATACCAGAGAAAACCATTGCAATATGAACTCTGTTAAAAATGGTACCTGAACATTAGGTTTATAAGTCCCAGAAATTCAGTTGTTCTTATTCTTAAGGACGCATGACCCAGTAGATATAGACATTGGTTAGTGACTTGACCCAAAGGGTTGTGAGTTCAATACCAGGCTACAGCATTGATGAACAAGTAACTTAGAGAGTCAGGTTAGAGGAAGATGATTCATGACTACCAAAAGTGGCTTTACACAGGAATGAGAATGATATAGTCAAGTGATCGTAATAAAGCGTTTGGTTTGAAATTCCTAGCAATGGCCAAAATGTTGTACAAATGGCAACCAAAATGAAATGTAAATAGTGTAAATCAAAATGTTGATTAAAAATAATCCAAATCACTTGACTTGGGATATTCTAGAGATAATCTGTATATCTTAGACATACTTTGTAAGATATTTGAAATTACTAGGATACATGAATGACTATGATGATGTGGTGTATCATGATTAACAAAATTTTTAATGGACTGTATTTCCATCTGATTTTCTGCTTAAATTTTTTTTTTTTTTTTTTTTTAATCATATCACCCCGAGCAAGGCGGTAACGCCACTGAAGTGCAGGGGGCTACATAAGAGTAAAAGGATTCGAGGAGAAGGAGAAGGACGAACCAGTTAGAAAGGAGCAAGAGAAGGATGGGAATACAGGTGTGATGACAGTTGCGAAGGCGAGAGAAAAGAAAGGATCTACAGAACAGTGTGGAAAGTAGGGTCAAGTAATTAGGAGATGAGAATTGACCTTGCATTTAAATTCCTGGAGGTTATAGCCATCAGGAAAGCAAGAATAAGGAAGCGAGTTCCACAGGCGGGAAGTGCGGGAAAAGAAGCTGCATGAGTAGAATTGTCGTCTGCATTTGGCTGATCCAACCGTGAACGGGCGAGACCCAGCAGCCAGTCCGGTTGCACGAGCAAACACCCGCTGCGGAGGCACCAGCGACTCAAGCTCGCCGGAACAGAAGCCATGGAAGCATTTATAAAACAGACAAAGGGAATGCAACAAAATGGAAACAATTTTTAAAAGAATGATGACTGAAACAGAAAATGGATTGTTTACAATAATATGGAGCAAAAAAAAATATTGGGGGAAATTAAATAAGCTGCTATAAAACACACCAAGATGATGTGCATCCAAATAAGGTGATGCTGCCCATTTGATGAGATCAGAAATGCATTGTGTATTAGAAACTCTTTTCTCAAAATCAGACTCATACTGTCTCTTAGACTGATTAATGGCAGCAGTCATTAAAATCTGCCTAGAATTATCCAATTGGTCATGTGTCATCAGGAAAACACTCAAAGTCACTTCTCTTTGTAAATTTGTTAGATATTGTTCCAGTTTGATAGGGATGTCCTACTACAAACACTGTCTTTCCTCTTTGGATCCTCACTTATTTTAGTCCCTACAAAATTCTTTTACTGGAAAGAATTTCAATTCATTTCTTAGACCGATTCATAATCCAAAAAGATACCAAGTTCTAGGAGGATGGAATTATGAAGCTGCCCCCAAAATAAAATGGAACATTGTTAGTTGAATAAATTTATGTAAAATATACAAATATCTAAATATTGTCTTTGGAATTCAGTTAAAATACACTAAAATGTTTGTTCTAATCTAATAAGTAGATTTTTCTTAGATTAGATTTTCTGATTAGATGTGCCATGTCCCTTCAGGACGTAGGTCATCATGGACTTCCACTTGTTCCTGTCCCTTGTTGCTCTCAACACTTTTCCTCTTGGTATTTCTCCCAAACCCTGCAATCTAATTTGGCTCGCTTGTGCTTTTCTTTTAATTAAGTGCTTAAGAAGAAGACAGAAACATTTGCAAAGATTAATTAGAAAGCAAGCCAACATCTTCATGGCCCTTAATGTCTTGTGCAGCCAAATGAGGGGGTCAGTCATTTTGATTGGTCACTGTCCAAGCAGTAAATCAAAAAGTCAATAATATCAAACACATCTGTGTCATCTAAATTGACACCGTATTTGTCTGGTGTCTTGGTACTTTCTAAAAATTGGCAGTGATGCTCAAGGTACGATGGATAAATTGTCACTATTTTATATTTCTAATATTGCATATGCCCGTTTGTTTTTGATTTTGTTAGCTGCACAATATAGTAGGGTCAGTTAGACACTGTGAGTAAAAGAGTACTATGCTGCAATTCCCTCTGCCAGAAATTTGGAAACTGCATGTTGTACTGCTTGGCATTCAAGCCAGAAGCTCCAATAGGAACATTTCAGGGTATTTAGGTGTCAATCTGAGGACAGTGCTAAAAATTCAGAAGGAATCTAATGATAATAATAATGATAATAATGAAGATACGGCAGGAAAGAACTCCCAAATTTGTTGGTCAGGGTCTCAAACTCGACACAGATGCCTATATCAAATACCTTGAGGAGGTAGTGCTGCCCTGGATCAAGAGGGTGGCTGCTGAAAGACCTAGCAACAGGACTCTGCACCATGCCAGACAAGTAGGAGAACCTAGGCATAAATGTCAGACAATTTCTGCAACCATGCCATCTTTTACATTTGGCTACGTAACTCCCCAGACCTTGATTATTATGTGTGGATACAGTTGAGTAAGAAAAGAAAAATTCTTGTAACAACCAAAGATGAACTGAAGTCAAGGATTATGGCAACATTCACCAACTTAAAGAAAGAGACTGCCCAAAAGAGTTGCAGGAAATTCTGAAGTCATCTGGAGGTTGTGGTTAAAGATAATGGCAATTTTATTAAATAAACTAGCATTATAGCTCGGCGTTGCTTGGGTGTAATGAAAGCTTTTATATATATATTATTGATTTTCTGCACTATTGTAAGAACTGCAACCTTGAAACTTCTGAATATCGTTTCTTATGTCTTTGTCTATGAGTGTATCAAATTTGATTAAAATCGGACCACTCCTTCTATAACCCAATTTTTTTTATTATCGATTTTCGATATATATTGGGGGTACCTTGACACAAAACCTAGCTACGAACACTCAGAGACGCTTATAGTACAACTGTGTAAATTTTCAAGAAAATCGGTTCAGCCGTTTCAGAGTCTATAGGTAACGGACACACACAGAGACAAAGTTCCATTTATAAATAAGTTCAGATTTACTCTTTAATATTTCAAAATATTTTTGTGTCATTTTGGTAAAAATATCTGTTAAAATCAATGTTACTTTCATTTTTGCATAATTTAGAAGACAATTTATTCATCGAACTCTCTATTATTTAAATGGTATTTTCAAAGTTTTGTTTGAAAAGATTAAAGAAGATGTCTTCAACTTCTATGGGGTGTTTCATTAAGACAAATCGAAATTAGCAGTAAATAAAACATTGTTAATTATGAAATTTTATTGATTTCCCTATTGAATCATGTTATTGGAGTCATGGTAATTATGTGTGAAAAACAATATTGCCTAAATGTCTACCAAGGCTTTGATGACACGCCTCAACTCAATGGTCAACATTTTTGATGACGCCTCTTTGATCCTACCAATATGCCTTATTTTCTCATCCTTCAGCTGTTGAATTGTTGTTGGCTTTTTGGTATAGACCTCACTTTTGAGAATACCCCAAAGGAAAAAAAAATCTAAAGGCATCAAGTTGTATGACTGTTTCAAGAGATCTTGGAACTTCTCAATCAATAAAGCCATTGTTGTATTGACTGTGTGGTATGTGGCACTGTCCTGTTGGAACCACAAATCTTCAATATCCATAGCATTCAGTTCAGATCATAATTGCCACAACTCAAATAACATGATCCAGTAGTGAAATCAATAAAAATTCACCAATAACACTGTTTTATTTACTGCTTACTGCTAAATTTGATCAATCTTAATAGTACACCCGACAATTGTAGAGTGATGCATATCTACTAGATATATATCTACTATATGCATATCTACTAGATATACATGCAACTGTTAAGGATGTACCAAGATGAGCAATAATGTTTTCAACAAAAAAAATACAAAATGAAAGTAAATAGACAAATTGAAATTTTATGGAATATCTTTTTCTATAAAATAGAAAGAAAATAATAAGTCTGGATGTGGAAATGATACATCGTTTTTTTTCAAATCTACCATCCAACCATGCATTGAATAATGCTGTCATATCTGGTTGGGCACCCCGGTTATTCATCTCGGAGTTCTTGACAAAACCCAAAAGAAAATCTGTAATGTAGTTGATCCAAAGCTGGCGGCTTGACTTAAGTCTCTCTCTCACTAATGAGATGTGACTTCTCTCTGTCTCTTCTACAAATATCTTCACGGATTCTGCTCCAATGAACTTAGCTCCTTGGTGACACACTGCATGAATTTACTTGAGCTACTAGACTAGTAACAAGGTCCCACCTTTTTACTTTGAAAACAATTAAGTGTAACCACAACTTCTACTTTATCAGCTTCTTTTCTCACACTTCCCGCCTGTGGAACTTTCTTTCATATTCTTGCTTTCCTGATACCTACAATCTTTCATATTCTTGCTTTCCTGATACCTACAATCTCCCATCTGTCTACTCCTTTTACACACTTTCTTCCATATTCTTACTTTCCTGATACCTACAATCTCCCATCTGTCTACTCCCTGTTCACTTTCCTCTCACGCAGCTCTCTTCACACCAATGTTCCCGTCCATCTTTTACCCATTCTTCGACAGGTACTGTGAGCTGTTCTTGTCTCACTTCACTCCTCTGTTATGTAAGCCTCTGTACACCAGTGGCAGTACTGCCTTACTTGGGGTGAGACAAATATAAGAAAAAGTCTAAGTCTATTTTTTCTAACAAAGAAAATTCTATTTAATGTTTTACTAAATTTTCTATTTACTAAGCAGTTTATAGGTGAGTAAACAATTATAAACCTCCTAACATTTACATATACAAAAGTACTCATAAGGCGTAAGATGTGGAAACAACAAAACAAACATTATTTACTATCTGACAGTGGATATTGGTTTGGAATGAGAAATTGGAGAGCCAAGTTCAAATTCCAGTTGAATTCCTTGCATTCACATACACACAAATATGCTTGGGAAAGGTATTAATCCGTCTCTTCTTCCTTCATCTATGGGTTAAATAACCGGATAGATTGGGTTCTATAGCCTTGGCTGGCAACCAGTCTACTGCAGAAAGTAATCACAACCTACTGCGGGATAATCTTCTGCCAAGTCAGTCATGTCTCGAAAGAGACATGACTGACTGGGCAGAAGATTCATATTCATCAATTCATATTTCAGACGATTCATATTCATCAATTCATATTTGAATTGACTAGATGTAACCATAAGTTCTATGCTAACAATTTCTTTTCTTGCACTTCTCACTTGTGAAACTCTTCCAGCTCCATGCTTTCTCCCACAGCTTTGATCTTCAAAAAAATATTGTACGGAAGTGTTCACTCATTCACTCCCTTCTCTGTCAGCCATAATGGCATCCCAATGAGGAGACAATTTTGTCAGCCAGCAAACACTGGGATAGAGTACGGGGAAAAGTGGATTCATGGCTTTTACCAAGTGGATTAGTACTAACTAAAGGCAAGCAGCTTCAACCAAAAAGCACTGAGATAGAGTACAGGAGAAAATGGGTTCATGCCTTTTCCCAAGGAGATTAGTACTAAATGAACACTAGTAGCTGCAACTGAAATTCATTGTTGGTGAGCCCCTTTCCAATTGTCATATTGACAAATGTTACATTACCACACACACACACACACACACACACACACATATGGATTAATAAATATATATGTGAGAATACACACATGTATAATGTATTCAGGTGTTAATAAAACAGTGCTCATTGTTGTATAAACAGAGCTATTGTCTATACATATTAATAAATATACATATTGTTTTATGTCGATGGCATGACTTGGAGTTTCATGAGTTGCAATCACCAGGTGTATCTTACAAACTGACTGTTTAATAGATTTTAATTTAAGTTCACTCAATGTTCATGCAAATAAAATCTTATAAAGTTAGGTTACTGTTTTTTAACATATCAAGAGTAAAATTTAAATATAGAAAGATTACATAAAGATAAAAAATTAAAATTAAAATTTTTAAATAAAAATTTTTAAAACATCAGTAAATGCTACACATTGGATAGATATAAGACTGAATTCATAAGATAACATGGGCCTGAGAAATTTTAAGTAAGGTCAAAACAAACCTCTCTGTGTCTCTTTCACTAACATACGCGGTATCCGCACTAACTTTTATAGCGTAGAAGCATTCCTTCAAACTAACTCACCTGATATCTTAGCCCTATGAGAAACTAACCTTGACTCGTCTATCCCCTCCTCTGAGTTCTATGTTCCTGGTTACCTTCTCCTCTTCAGGAAGGACTCCAATGTCCATATGCATGGGCTTGGTGTATATGTCAGTGAACACCTCCCCCTAGCTAGAGTAACATCTCTCGAATCCCTGGACCAGTCTTTCATGTGCTTCCGTCTCTCACTTCTAAGCACTGTTAGCTATCTCTTCTTCCTCTACCGCTCCCCCTCCTCCTCTGACTGTTCGGTACTTGACAGCATCTCTGACAATATCGACAAGGCCATTTCTTTGCACCCATCTACCCATATTTTCGTGTTTGACGACTTTAACGCCCACCACACTGGAAAACTCTATCACCGACCCTGCTGGTGTCCACACCTTTAATTTTTCAATCTCCCAATCCCTTACCCAAGTGGTGGACTTCCCCACGCGTTTCTCCAATAGCCCTAACGGAAGGGACTCGCTACTAAACCTCTGCTTCACTTCCACCCCAAATTCTTGTTCCACCAGAGAGCTCTGCCCTCTCGGAAATTCTGACCACGCCGTCGTTTCTGTCAACATCTCGTTCCACTCCACCCCTACCCAAGAAACCCAGACCAACAGAATATCCTACTGCTATCAAAGAGCAGACTGAGATTCGTTCCGTGACTTCTTCTGCGATGTCCCTTGGAACAATGTTTTTAGTCTTCCCATCGAAGACAGTGCATCAGAGGTCTCTTCCTGGGTTAAGGCTGGCATCGATATATTCATCCCTGCCAGGAAATTTCAGCTTAAATCCCATTCGTCTCCCTGGTTCTCGCCCGCTTGCTCGGCCGCCATTGCCCACCAGAATCACTTCTTCCGACTTTATCGTAGCCACGCGTCAGACCAAAATAGGCGCCTTTTTGCCTCAGCTCGTAATAAGTGTAAAAAGATACTTAACAAAGCTAAGATGCTCTTTGCTGCCAGGATGAAGCAGCGCATAGCATCCTCCAAGTTCGGTACCAAAGACCACTGGCGCCTCTGCAAACGTGTGCTTAGCAAGAGTAAGTCCTCAATACCCCCACTAATAAACGAGTTTGAGGTCCTCACCTCCTCAGCGGACAAGGCTGAATGCTTTGCCCATAGATTCTCGACCAATTTGACTCTGGATTCGTCTGGAATCCATACACCTGATTTCCCATCTAGAACTGAGGCCCAATTGAATGACGTCCACATCACGTCCTCGTTGATTTCTAGCATAATCTCAAAACTGGACCTTCACAAAGCGAGTGGTGGGGATGGAATCCCAATCATAGTTTTGAAGAATTGTGCCCCTGAACTCTCCTCTATCCTTTCTAAGCTCTACAACCTCTGCCTATCTTCCTCCTGCTTTCCTGCCTGTTGGAAGTCTTCTTCTGTGGTTCCAATATTCAAGAACACTGGTGAACCATCGGACCCCGCAAATTACCGCCCCATCAGCCTTCTTCCGATCTTCGGCAAAGTGTTTGAAGCCATTATCAATGCTGAGGTCGTTCAGCATCTCACAGCTCACGGGCTCCTCTCGGACATACAGTATGGCTTCCGCTTCACCAGGTCTACTGCTGATATGCTAACAACCATCACCGAGTATATATACCAGGCTCTCGACAAGAATGGTGAAGCCCGAACCGTTGCCTTGGATATCTCTAAAGCATTCGACAGAGTATGGCACGCAGGCCTTCTACGGAAACTGCAAAGCTATGGCATAACTGGACTTTTGTTGAACTTAATCCAGTCATTCCTATCTAACCGCACACTGAAGATGGTATTAAACGGACATGCCTCCCAGAACTACCCTACAAACGCGGGTGTACCCCAAGGCTCTATCCTAGGTCCTACGCTCTTTCTAATCTATATCAATGATCTCCCCGATGCCATAAGATCACAAGTAGGCATGTACGCCGATGATACCACAGTTTACTTTCACCTCGATCAAAAATCTGGTGTTGGTGACAAGGCGAACCTTGCTGCCGAGCTTGAGAAGGACCTCCGATCTGTGGTGGTCTGGGTTAAGAAATGGCTCGTAAAATTCAATTCTTCCAAAATGAAACTGCTGTCAATTAACCACCACAGACAACCACACCTCCCTCCCATTAGCATGGAACAGGCTTGCCTCCCAAAGAGTAAATCACTACGCCTGCTTGGCCTGGCACTCTCAGCGGACTTCAAGTGGAATGACTACGTCAAATCCATTGCTAAATCCGCAGCTATGAAAGTCGGCTCTCTGTGCAGGGCCCAGAAATTCTTTCCGCCTGAATCTATCCTTCAATTATATAAATCCACCATCCGCCCGTGTATTGAGTACTGCTGCCACATCTGGTCGGGTGCCCCTTCTATTCTCCTCGGGGTTCTTGACAAAATACAGCGAAGAATCTGTAATGTGATTGATACCGACTTGGCTGACCACCTGCAGTATCTCTCTCACCGGTGTGATGTGGCTTCCCTGTGCCTCTTCTATAAATACTTTCATGGTTTCTGCTCTGACGAACTTAAATCACTGGTGCCCCCTAGATGTGAATTTGCACGAGACACTAGATTGGCAACTAGGTCACGCCCTTTTACAGTGAAACCAATGAAATGTAACTGCAATTTCTACTCCAAAAGCCTCTTTCCTCGCACTTCCCGCCTGTGGAATTCCCTACCACATGCTTGCTTCCCCGATGGCTACAACCTCCAGGAGTTTAAATGTAAGGTCAAAAGACACCTCCTAACACACTAACTCACACCCACTCTCTCCAACTCTCTCCCTATGTACATCCTAAGTCGTCTATCACCCTCCTTCTGACATTTCCTATACCCAATCCCTCTATGTAACTCCCTGCACTATAGTGGCGAGTGGAATGCCTTGCTTGGGGTGACACGATTAAAAAAAAAAACAAAGCAAAACAGTCATATGCCAGTGCATAAGCAAATAAATATAATTAAATATATACGCAAGCAAATTCACATGAAAAAAAAAAAATGTATGCAATAGAAAAATCCACAAAACGTCATATACAGAATAAAACCTCATACGAGGATTTATTTATAGGCAACTACAGTCATAAATACATACAAATAAACACCCACAGAGAAATACCTGTTGGTATGTTTGAAAAGTATTGGAAAATCCGTTATTATAAATTGCCTGAAGGTACCGAAAGGTTGAAACCTAGGTTGCAGAAATAACTCATTTCCAAATGAAAACATAAATATATATATATTCATCTAGACAGTCCTGTTTTGCTGTATCACAGCTCATCAGTACAGTTAGACATCCAATTGCTTTTAGCCAGGATTAAACCTGACTGAATTGATATCAGTTGGTGATTCTACCTCTAAGCTATGGGTACTCAGTATTTCGTATATATATATATATATATATATATATATAAACTAAGTATAATAAATATAGCATCTACTTGACAGAAGCCTTGATAGTAAATTAGAATTTATTCAAAGAAATTATATTTTCCTTTTTTCTTTACTTTTATCTACAGAAGTTTGAGTAAGGACGTACATGTCAGCATTTAATTTTATAATATATATACATGCACATAAACCAGCCCATGCTCACAAGTACATACACATTTAGAGAGAGAGAGAGATGAGAGAGAGAGCTGAGAGAGAGAGAGATGAGAGAGAGAGAGAGCTGAGAGAGAGAGAGCTGAGAGAGAGCGAGCTGAGAGAAGGCAGGCTTGCCACAAGTGGATAATCAGGCAAAGCAAATAGTTGACCTTTTATGTTGAAAGATCAAATGTAAAGTGAACCAATAATCCCGGGTCTATTTTTAGTTCTCTCGGACTAGATGGCAATAATCTAAAAATCTAAATTGTACCTTTCTTTCTTGCATATTTCACTAAGTCTTGAGCTCAGAAGGCCACACATTTGAAATTTGCTCCTTGTATTAAATTTATCAAAACCATTTCTTCCCATTTATTTGAATGATAAACATTCATTTCAAATATGATGATAAAATTCTGTGTTAACAATCAAGCTTGCACTAAATGACCCTTAAGAATTACTGCATCTGGTTCTAGTTCTTTGAAATCATTTGAACAAAATTTTATGCATAAGCTTTGTATGATATGATAGGCCTTGTATGACTCCTGTTTTTTTGGTTAGTAAAATACACAGGAATGTGTGTTGCGGTGCAGTGGTTATTGCCTCAGAACGACAAATCGGGAAGCCAAGTTTGAATTCCAATTGAATTCCTTGCATTCACTTATGCACAAATACCCTTGGGAAAGGTATTAATCTATCTCTTTCCTCTAGTTATGGGTTAAATAATAGGACAGATTGGGTTCTAAAGCTTAGGTAACCAGTCTACTGCAGAAAGCAATGGAACCTACTGCAGGATAATTTTCTGCCCAGTCAGTCATGTCTCTTTCCGGACATGATCACCCAAAGCATGTATCACATATGGCTCTTAACTGACTGAAAATATGCAGATATATATCATAACAACAAAGTGAGACATTTACACATATATAGAAGGATTTAAAAAACTTTTTTTAATTGTTTCACTCCTAGCAAGGTAGTAATGTTACTAGTGAACAGGAGGCTACGTATGAAGAGAGCAAAAGTTTGTGTCAGCATAGAATGGGAAAGAGAAGGATGTGAATACTGGTCTGAAGAGAGTTATGTGAGTGCAAAGTGAGAAGAATAAGATTCAGGAGGTATCGGGGAAAGAATAAAAAACGATGGAATCAGAGATAAGAGATGGCGATTGACATTGCATTTAAAGATTTGGAGATTATAGCCATCAGAGAAGCAAGTACATGGAAAGGAGTTCCACAAATGGGAAGTGCAAGAAAAGAAGCTGAAATAGTAGACGAGGAAGTTACATTTAACTATTTTGACAGTAAAAGGTTGGGACCTTGTCAGTCTAGTTGCTTGAGTAAATTTGTGTAGAGAAGGCAACTGGGAGCTAAGCTCATCAGAGCAGAAGCCATGAAAATATTTGTAGAAAAGACAGAGGGAAGTCCCATCTTGTCAGTGAGAAAGTGACTGGAGTCGAGATGCCAGGTTAGGATCGATTACATTGCAGAGTCTTCCTTGTATTTTGTCAAGACTCTGCAATGAATAGCAGGGGCACCCAACCAGATATAACAGCAGCATTCAATGCATGGGCGGATGGCTGATTTGTATATATGTAAGATGGATTCAGGCGAGAAAATCTTCCTTGCCCAACACACTGACCCAACCATCCTAGCAGTAGATTTAAAGGATTTGGTTGTTCCATTTCAGTAGATATATGTATGTTTTTTACATTGTTCGGACTGTTGTTATTATCTTTATTGTAATATTCAAAACCTTTCAGGCGTTCTTCAGGTAACTGGAATTTCAATCACTTGGGTAGATTGTTCTTGTTACATGAGTCATGCCACTTACAGATGTCCTAGTTATCTCAATTTAATTCAAATCTCTTAGTTTTTGTTCACCACTACTGTCATCAAGTATATATATATATATATATATATATATATATATATATATTGATTGTTTAATACTTAGATTTCGGTTCTAATAGGGTTAGACCAGTACACATTTGTATTAAAAAGTGTTCTGTACAATTATATTGTAGAACTTTTGAATATTATTCATTTTTAAATGAATAATATTCATAAATAATAAATAATAAAGTGAAATAATTCGTTTAAAAATGAATATATATATATATATATATATATATATATATATATATATATATTGTCATCTGCAGACAGATCTGTTTCACTGTATCACAGCTCATCAGTACGGTTAGACTCCGATTGCTTTTTTTTAACCCAGGATTGAAACCCGACCGAAATGGTGTCAGTCGGCAACTCTCTCTATATATATGTGTGTGTGTGTGTGTGTGTGTGTGTGTGTGTGTGTGTGTGTGTGTGTTATGATGGGCCTTGTTTAACTCCTATTTTTGATTAATAAAATATACAAATATACATCATTACAACAAAAATAGAAGGATTTATTATCAGAAGGATTTTATTGGTTGGTATATGAAAGTTCATGTAGTATCATTGTTAGATGTCTCTGATATTTGTGCTTGCCTTAGTAAATTAATTATTTTGTTTGTGATTTTTCTATCATTAAAAGGTCATATTCAACAGGAGAAAGTAATATTTGAATAAAACTTATCTTTAGTCTTCATTCCCAGAGCTGCTCAAATTCACATGCTCTCATAATGAGGGGTTATTGAAAAGAAGTCAGATTTCAAATTTCCTAGCTTTTTTTGAGGGAATTGTAGGAATTATATATATGATTGTGAAATTCATTACACAAGCATCCCTTTTAGTAACAGAGTTAATACAATATATATTCATTGTCTTTTTTCCATGATATCAATCTGCCAGAAATGGTTTTTGTTACTTTTGGGTGATAAGGTTCAGTTTTGTTTTCTGGTGTTTGGGTTAGTTTTTCTTTAGTCGATGTGTTATCTGTTTGTTTAATGTGCTTATTACTCACTTATATATATGGCTTAAGTCTGTCAATAGATATTCTGGTGTGTCTATCCTCATTAAACTTAATAAGATAATACTTGGAAGTACGTTGCAGAACTTCAAAAGAACCAGTGTATGACATGTTTAGGGGTCAACATATTCTGTCTACTTTAATCTAGACTTTCTGGCAGGTTCTCAATGTCTCTGTTGTGTACATCTTTTGATACCTGTTATGCTTGTGTGGCTCGTTACTTGAGTAACTTTTGGATATTGGATGTTTGTTTGTTTTGTTTTACAAAATATCAACACCTCAATGGGTCATTTAATGCCAACAAGATTTTTCAAATAGATTTGTATGAATAGAATATGTATTCTTTGTGAGAAATCAGTTTGTAAATCAGTTTTCATTGACATATTTTTGTAAAGAGGGTTTTGTCGACAGTCAGATGTATTACTGTTATATTTTTTTTCCTTCAAAAATATGTTGCTGTTAATATTTTTTCCTTTAATAATGCATTGCTGATATTTTTTTTTCTTCAAAAATGTATTCCTGGATTTTTTTTTATACTCTCATAGTGTTTTGATCTCAGTTTGGGGGGGGGGGGTTAACTATTTGCCCATTACTGGGATCTTAACAAGTGCTACTACTCCAGGTCAGGGTGGACCTGGGAACAACAGCAACTAAGAGGTGATTCCATGCTCTTCACAACCTCCCAATCAGAGGCCTTGTTGCCAGATGCATGTAAATTCTTGATTCTGAATTGTATCAATATTATTGTCTATCAACAGTTGAGGAACCATGTGTTTCTGTCACTGCAAAAAAGGTTGAACAATTATGGTTTTTGGTGTACTATAGATGCCTATTAATATCACTGGTAATACTCTTAGCCACAATCTTTTCTTGCTATAATTGCAGTTTTAATCATCTGATGTGCTCATTCATTGGTCTGAAGATGGTATGCAGTTGAACATAGCCTGTAAAAACCAAATATTTTTCATATTTATGTGAATAGTTCACTTTCAAATTGTTTACCACAATCTGTGATAACGTGACGTGGCATGCCCTAATGTGTGATCCACATGATAACAAAGGTTCAGGCAACAGTCTCTGCTGTTATTTCTGTGAGTGGTTCGGCTTCAATCCACTTAATTGTACAGTCGATACATGTTAGCAAGTAACAATATGTAACAGTATGAAACCTAACTGAGGGTATATCAATAAACTATATTGGTATTTTAGTATGCCTCTTAACCATAGCTGCTTGGCAAGCCTCACAGTTGATAATATTTTTCAGTAGGCAGTATTTGAGTATTTGATTTTGTTTCATAAAAGTAAAATCTATGACACACACACACACACACACACACACACACACACACACACACACACACACACATTTATATAATGTATATTTGAACAGCAACATTTCTTTTGAACATGTTTTATTAAATATAGCAGACAAGAGAATTAAATGCGTTTTTTTATTCAGTTTTTCCAGTGTCCTTACATTTTCTGTTTGTAGGAGTAAGGAGTACATAAATTTTCCATGATTTTTATAGTCCCAAGCGCTTTCTGCCACTTCTTTAGTGATTTTTCGGGAGGTTTTGTTAGTTTTTGTTCATGTTTTGATTATTTAAGTTATATTTTATTTTTGTGTTGTTTTGAATAGGATTAACACACACACATACATATATATATATAAAGGGTAGTATTAGATTGGTGGTAAAGTCTCATCATATATATATATTGGTGACAAAGTCTCATTTTATATATATATATATATATATATATATATATATATATATATATTATTAATTATTACTTTAGAACATGTACAAACTACAAACCTCTAAAAAATTGTACATTTTGTTTTGACATTGAAAGAACAATGTCTCATCAGGTAGTTAATTATGATGGTAATAAACGTTTTATTGAAAAATTATTTTTAAAAAAACATTTTATTTTTTATTTTAATTTTTTGGGAAATCTTTTTGTATGAGGTAAAAAGATATTAAAAAAGAGCTGAGAAAAAAAGAGGGTAGAAAAGATGAGAAAATAAGATAAGAAATCAAGAAAAGAAAAAGAAAAAGGAAAGAGAAAGAAAAAGAAAAGAGACTAAGGAAATAGCAAGTAAAGAGAAAATTAAATAAGAAAGTAATGAGAGGAAAGAGCCAATGAAAACTATATTTCAACTATATTTAAAATTTAAACTTTTAATATATTTTAGAATTTAAAATTTAAACTATATTTTAACAATATTTTGAAATTTAAAATAAATTTTAAATTTTAACTATATTATAAAAATTAAAATTTTATGGTATTTTTTAAATGATGAGGACAAATGGAAGTTACTTTGCTATTTTTATTAAGTTTAATTTTGGAAATTTGATAATTTGTAACTTTTCTTGTAAACATAGAAAACATGGCTCATTTAAAGATTTACATATTCTGTTTTTTTTTGTAATATTTTCCATTTTATGGTAGGAGTTTTATTAGCATTTTTTAATTGTCAATAATAAGTAGAAAGTGATGTACTATTGCGGTAAGTTTTATTATTAAAAGATAAGGTGTGAAAGTAATGGCGGGTTTTAAAAATATTCTTGGTATACCCAATATAATATTTTATTACTGTGGGATTTTCTATGGTGGAAATAGAGCATAGGTAGACTATCGAGTCAGTTAAACATATATATATATATATATATATATATATATATATATATATATATATATATATATATTGTAATTTTGTTATTACAATGGTTTATAAAAGCATGAACAGTGTTTTTTAATCTACCTGTTCTTTCACTTCCTTATAATGTATATATATATATATATACACATTTACCATAGCTGAGAATACTGTTTGTAACTGGATCACTGGGTGCAGTAGTAAAATTTTTGTCTTGTGAGTCATTGATAAAGACCCAATCAAAATAGCAATTAAAAGAAATGCAAATCACCCTACACATCTCATATGAGCATTTTATGTCATTTGTAAATGCAAATCACTACAATGCTTACTAAAAGTGTAAGTAAAGATCAACTATGGAGGGTGTTATGCATTATGTAATAAGCAAAATAATGAATAATGGCTTGAAACTGGAACTCGAAGAGCCAAGATCCAATTTCAATTAGCTTTGTTATATCTATTTATGTGTAAATACCCTTGAGAAAGGCATGAATCCACTTAGAGCCAGATTCAGTCCTTATGAGGTTCCTGGACTAATAAAATTTGGGAGCCCTCTTCATTTGATATTTTTACACTCAAACTTATATAAAAAAGATATATTTTTAGATGAAGCTACATCAAAAATGTATGTGAAAAAGATGCATCAAAATCTAAACAGTGTCTCTTCAAGAGGCCCCATCAAATTAAAAAAAAACATTCCAGCTAGAAGGGCCCAAATACTCTAAATTATTTCAAATTAGTTCAAAGGAGGCCCTATTAAATCTGAAAATAGAAAAATCTCCTCTGTTCTTATATTTCTTTCATTCTTTTTTTTTAGTTTTATCCAAGACAAGTGGTCCCTTAGGGTCCCTGTAATCATGGAGCACCTGAGTTGCAGCCTATATATAAATCTGGCACTGAATCCACCTCTTCTCCTTCCAGTTATGAATTAATTAGAAGGACTTGTATCAATTAATTATCGCCAAATAATTCTTACAATCTAAAAATATTTTCTGGCTTGAACCTGCAAAAGGTTGATAAGCCATAAAAATGATGAAACAATAAATCAATCTTGGATCGTATTTGACCTTTGAATATTGATATAAATATAGAGTATAGCATGAAACTATAACAAATTATTATAGAAATTCATTCAAAACTGTAAATCATGAAGACAGGAGATTCCAAAAGTTACCAATGGATTTAGAAATTTAATAACTATTTCATTTTTTAAGTTTAATTCACAACATCTTGGTATTCAATGAAGTAGATATAGGAAATAAATTTACACGAATTGACAAAGATTTTTAAGTGGTTTCCATTTTCAGCTTTGCATGAACATGCTTTTTATAAGGCATGTTCCATCAAAACCCTGGCTGTTTCAGGATTTAATGCCATGGCATCTGTTTGAATGCTGTCTTTTAGTTTTTGGATAGTTGGAGGCTTGTTGACACAACCATTGCTTCAATATAGCTTGTTAGATTTGGGGAACATGGTGGCCACTTTATACCACAACTGTGAGAAATTATTCTTTTCCCCAAAATTTTCCCCAGAAGCTGAATTGTGGCCCTTGTTGTATGCATCTTGATTCATGTAAACAGGTTGATGCATTTAAACATTTGTTGGAGTGATGTCCCAGAGACTAAGACCTGTCATAGGCATGTCAAAACTATTTCAGAATCTCCTGAATCTCTTCTGTATGGTCTTCTTGTTTAAGTTGGTGGATACTACCATGATTCTTGCCTTCAGTTCATCTTTGGTGCTAAAAGGAATTCTGTTGGTCTTTTGCTCAACTGTGGCCCACACAATGGGGGGTGCAGTCTGAGGGGTTATGTGGCCAGATTTAAGGGATGATATGGTTGTAGAAATTGCTTGAGAGACGAGATTGAGTTCTCTTGCTTGTGTGGCATGGTGCATAGTCCTGTTTCCAGACATAGAGTCTTTCAATAGCCACCCTCTTGACCCAGGGCAGTACTATTTCCTCAAGGCAGAGATCCAAATCTGTCAGGAAGGCCTCTCATGCCATAATGGGGATGATATGCTTGTTGAGTGTGAATTATTAATTCTTGGTTTTGGTAGAAATATTTCACTACTTGTGTCCATTTTTCAGTCATGTATTTTTATGTTTCATGCCTTCTTTAAAAATTGCCAGAAAATTTTTTTAAAAAGTTAATAAACAAAAAATGTATTATATTTTCAAACCTTTTGGTGACTTTTTTGGATTACTTGATGCTTACACATCAAAAAGAGTAATTCTAAGAAAACAGCAATTCTTTTTTTCTTCTTCTACTTCTAAACTTTCAATAAAGAATCTTATTGCATTTATGTTATTTGGATGTAATATGGTACTAAAAGATTTTTTAATAGTATTAGTACTTCTAGTCAAGATTAATGTCTGTCTATATTTCTGAGATGCAGTATTGTAATTATTTACACTATTTGGACTGTTGTCCTCATTTTTATTGTCATATGCACCATGTTTCGTCTGTTGTACACTCCGGCCTTCTTCAGGTGATATATTTAAGAATTTTAAATCAAACCTTTTATTTCATCTACAGGGGTAAATAATTCTAGTTCCACATGCCATGCCTTTTCTGGATATCCGGTTTCATTTAATTTCTTTTAGTAACTCAAACCTCCAAAACCTTATTCCATCTGTTGTGGCCAGGTATTGAACTCACAACACTTTGGGTCAATTCATTGGATTACTTCAACCAATACTTTTATCCACTGTGACACATGTCTGAATTGGTAAAGCATGCCCCTTTGCAAGGTCTTTAAAATAAACAATATGTCTTTTATTTTTCAAGTTCAATTCTATTAAGCTTTTAAGAATGGTGAAAGTTTGCCTATTGCTTTTGATATCTCAAAGGCAATTGACAGGGTTAGTCTTCTTCACAAGTTGAAAGGTTTTTTTATTGACAAATTTTTGATTTGATTCAATCTTTCTTATCTAATCATGAAATGAAAGTTTTCTTGAACAGCTACTCTTCTGAATTTTTTCATATTAATACAGATGTTCTCCAGGGCTCTCTCTTTGGATGTTCTTCAACCCTAATTTTTATCAATGACCTTCCTGATGTCATTAGTCTTCAATTCCGTATCTGTGCTGGAGATACAACTATTTACTTCTTTCTTAATAGTAAGCATGATAGATTCAATAAGATCAAATTAGCAGCCTGTCTATAATATGACCTTCAATCTGGTGTTAATTAGGCAAAAAATGGTTTGTTAATTTTAAAACCTTTAAAATCAAAACTGATCTCTTTTAATTGTTTTAGAGAATATTTTTTAACTTCCATTGGCATGGCTGATGCTAACCACCAGGTGAGTGACTCACTCTACCTTCTCGGACTAATGTTTTCCACTGACATGAAGTAGAATTATTATATTGAATCATTTACTAGGTTTTCTGATAGGAAAGTTTCATGACAGACAATTATTCTTGCCAAAATATATCTTACACTTTTATAAGTTTAT
This sequence comes from Ascarosepion bandense, assembly GCA_037127315.1. Lineage (NCBI taxonomy): Eukaryota > Metazoa > Mollusca > Cephalopoda > Sepiida > Sepiidae > Ascarosepion > Ascarosepion bandense. The sequence goes on along the minus strand of JBBBDQ010002245.1, from coordinate 3,122,768 downwards.
CTTTTATCCCTGCATTGAATATTGCTGCTACATCTGGTCTGGTGATCCTGCTATATATTTAAAGATTCTTGAGAAAATCTAATGAAGAAACTGCAATGTTATTAGTCTTGACAATGAATCTTGCCTTCAGTCCAATTCCAACCAATGTAATGTAGCTTCCTTCTGCCTTTTCTATAAATATTTTCATGGCAATTGTTCTCATGAATTTTTGATTTGATTCCATTTTTCTTATTTAATCATGTAATAAATGTCTTGAACAAGGCATTTGGTACCTTAACTTTATGAATTGAGAGTGCAGTACAAGATTGGCAACTAGGTCTCATCATTTTACAGTTGAAATAGTTAAATTTAACCATAAATTCTATGCTAGCAGTTTCTTCTTTCACTTCTTATCTATGGAACTCTCTTCCAGCTTCTTATTTTCCAATCAATTTTTATTTTTAAAAATAAAAATGCAATGTCAATTATCCTCTTCTGTCTCCTCAATTCCTGTTCTGTTATTGTTCTCTCCCCTTAACAGTATTTTTTTTTTCTCAGATTCTTTCAAAATCAATTATCCTCTGTGTCTTAGTGACTCTATCACCTTGCTTGAGGTATTAGGATAAAAAAAAATGATGAGAATATATAGGATACAAAATCTTATATTTTACAGTAAATAGCTGAAGCCAAAAATATAGAAAATGCTAACACATAAAATCAGATCAGATTCACTAAAAAACAATTTCAGTACAAAATACTACAAAAATAAGATCCAAAATAAATTAAGTGATTCTGGTTGTTGATTGGACAAAAACTTTCAATGACCTGTGTTTATGGTTCTTGCCACCAAAAAAAATAAGTTTGCATTAGAAGCTGATCACGTGATTAAGTTGGATAATTATTCACATTTTTGGTAGCAAGTCAAAACAGTCATCAGTCAGTCAGGGACTACAGCAGGACACTAAAAAGAAACAACAACCACAAGAGACTAAAGCTGATTCTTTAAAATTTGCCATGATAAGTAGCTTTTTTCTTTGATTACTGCTGTTGTTTTTCCTAAAACAATCGCATCTCACCTTCTCTTTCACACTGAATTCTTTATTTCCTTTTCTTCCTCAAGTACTGACAACAAATAAAGAAAAAGAAACAAAAGCAATGCATTATCTGCAAGATGACACATTAGTGACACCATTTTGTCTTTTTTTCACAAAAGTAAGACTCATTATCTGGATGTTACTACTATTGTCCACACACATAAAACTTCACAAATCACATTTCACTTAGACAAACTCATTAAACTTTTGAACTTTGAAGGTATTTTAGTACTACCCTAACAAATAGGACACTAAAAAATACCAATTTTCTATTGTGTGTATATAAATCTCTGATTCTTCTTTTTATTTTTCTACAAAAGATTTCTGTTTGTGTTATCTTTCTTGAAATTTGTGTTGTGTTTAGAGAACAAGATACTTGGCATTAAATTTTCCTTTTAATCAACATGTTCTGCCTCCACAAACTCTTCTCAAATATTTAGTCTTTCACAGTCTTGAAAGATTCACCATTCTTATTGAAAGCTTAACCAAATCTTTCAGCCTAGCATTAAGCACACACAGGCACAAAATGAAATGTACATTTCTAAATAAACATCTTCATTTAAAACTTCTGTAGTCTTTTTTATTTAGTTTTCATATATACATGCAACAATCCTGTGATAATCTTGCTTTCCCCACTTGTTTACAGGATGCATATATAGCAGACATGTGGTACACCCAGGGACAGTTGCAGCAGAACCAGAGAACACAAAGCAAGACAATTCACAACTGCCCCCAATAGCAGCATGCTATTGTGGGGTTCGTGCTCTTCAATATCAAACAATTCTCTCACGCACCAGCACTAATTGCAAGACGCAAGTAGATACCTTTTATTTCTTTGAATAACACTTGTAAAAATTACTACAGTTGGCACAGAATCCTAACACGCACAACATGTAAAGACCAACTCACTTTCTCTTACTAATCATTCTTCTAAACTTTACTAAGATGAACTTATTCACGGACTCAGAAATTTTCACCAATCTTCTATCAAAATTATTCCTAACACAAATTACATATGACACTGCTAAGTCTTCCAGCAACAAAGAACTTTACAACTTACTTCAATTGCTGTAACACAATCTTATGCAGAAAATGAAAGACATTTTAATCAGACACATTCAATGCCTGTACAAAGTATGTAATTCTTGTTATTTGTTAATACATTTTATATAATTACGTTTAATGCCTTGACCATTTTATTCAATGTTCCATTTGCTAATTTCATGAATGATTTCAACCGTATAAAATAATTGTTGGAATGCAGGAATTTAGTTAGGAAGTTCTTTGGGAAATGGCCTTGTGTCATGTAAAATTCAGACCTAAATTTCTATGCATCTGAGGCCCCAACAAGAGAATAAAAGAACTTGGTGCACTTAATTCTTCCTTAAGATGCTATCTTCATCCTTATTTTTAAAAATGATATAAGATTGCAATATCAGCTTATTATCTATTTGAAGTTGTTCATAAACCAATTCATGTCAAATGAAAGAAGACAATTTCCCAAATGCAACATTTAAAATAAATGATATTGATACTTGTCAAGAATGTACATTTATATAAAAACAAACAAACAAATAGACATACCTTGACTAATTTAACCATTTAAGAATTTACATAGATTATCAAACCTGTTCTTTTTGTTGGTTTTGTTGTATTGAGCAATAAGAAACAACAAAAAGAATGAGATATATAGTTTTACTGTTTTTTGAAAACCAACTAACTGAAGTAAAATTCCATTTTAGTTATTTAAAACAATTTACAATTTACTAAAATTTACAATTTAACATCAAAATAATCTTTTCTAAACCTTGAATGAAGTATTGTTTTGCTTTTTGAAGTTACAAGTGTTGAAAGTTAATTTTAAGTGTTGCTGCCTATCAAATTAAATTATTTTCTTGCCTGCTGAAAAATGCACAGAAGGAATCTGTGGTACACATTTAACATTTACAACTGAAACACTATGGAAAAAAATTCTAAATCATTATTTTTGCAATTGACAATGAATTCATTATTGAATATTTTTCTTCTTTCTTAGAATGGAACAAATTTTTTGAAATTGCTTGAAAAATACTTAAGAAAAAATACTTAATCATTAAATCAGGCTAACAAAATTTTATTACAGGTCAGAAAAAAGATTTTTAATCTTGTATAAATCTTAGATTTGATGGTGGCATCTAAGTGAATTGATTGCAACAATTAGTTTAAGTGGTGCTATTAATGTCTGATAAAAAATAAATTTGTTCTCTAAAAACAGCAGGGTTTTTTCCTTCTTTCTTCAATGGACAATGAGAATTTACCTTCTTTTTTTGAAAATATGACTTTTTAACTTGTTTTCTTGGCAGGTTTAATCATTTGAACATTTAATCTGGTTAATGATGTCTTTTGTGGGTTTGGGCAGAAAAAAAGATATTCTGTAGTTAATAGACAATTGGAAGACATTTTTTTGCATTTAATAATGTACAGGGGGTGGACGAATAATGAAAAACACTTTGTACTATAATAGCATAATTTGAAAGATTGGATTAAACTGTCAAAAGCTTCTCTATTTTTATGTTTGTTGATTTAATATGAGTATCTTTTTTTTGCTAAAATTGTGTTTTTTTTATAGATATTATTTATTAATTAAAATCAACAGTCAGGGCTATTTAAGAATTTTAAGTGTTCAACTTCATCCTGTGATTCAAGAACTGTTTCTGGAGGGAAATGCCATCTTTCAGAATGATAATGCACCCATTCATACTGCTAAAGTTGTAGCTGAATGACATGAGGAACATTTTAGTGAAGTGGAACACCTTATTTGGCCACCACAGTCCCCAGATTTCAACATCATTGAACATTTATAGTTTATTTTAGACAAAACAAGTGAAGAGTTGATATCCTTCACCATTATCATTGAAAGAACTGAAAACTGTTTTTTTTTTTTTTTTAATCATATCACCCCGAGCAAGGCAGTAATGCCACTAATGTGCAGAGGGCTACGTAAGAGTGAAAAGATTGGGAAAGAGAAAGCCGGAAACCACATCCTAAACAGGGAACAAGGGATGAGCCTCTTCACCTGTTCAATAGACGAGGGTGGAGTGTGAACTGGGCGATAGTTTAGTCTATCTACTCCAATTGAAAAAAAAAGAAAAAAAAGAAAAGAGTGAAAAGGTTGGAAGAGAGAAAGCCGGAAATCACATACTAAACAGGGAACAAGGGATGACCCTCTTCACCTGTTCAATAGACGAGGGTGGAGTGTGAACCGGGCGATAGTTTAGTCTATCTACTCTTAGCAGAAGAATGGATAAACATTCCTTCAGAAGCAATTCAAACTTTGTATGGGTTGATCACACACAGAATCCAAGCTGTATTTACTGCCAAATGTGGTCCTACTCCATATTGAAATAAATTTGCTTGAAATTTCAAGGTGTTTTCATTATTTTGTCCACCCACTGTATTTCCTTTTCATAACTTGTTAAATGTATAGAATTAGTTTTTAAGAATTGTAAAAGTTTTTGTTTACATTTTAATGATATGCTTGGAAAGTGAAAAGAAATCTCTTGCTCTTCTCTACTCTCCAATGTCCACTATGGACATTAGTAACCAGTGAGCTACTAAGACCTTAACAGGCAGAAGAAATAAATTTGCTTGAAATTTCAAGGTGTTTTCATTATTTTGTCCACCCACTGTATTTCCTTTTCATAACTTGTTAAATGTATAGAATTAGTTTTTAAGAATTGTAAAAGTTTTTGTTTACATTTTAATGATATGCTTGGAAAGTGAAAAGAAATCTCTTGCTCTTCTCTACTCTCCAATGTCCACTATGGACATTAGTAACCAGTGAGCTACTAAGACCTTAACAGGCAGAAGAAATAAATTTGCTTGAAATTTCAAGGTGTTTTCATTATTTTGTCCACCCACTGTATTTCCTTTTCATAACTTGTTAAATGTATAGAATTAGTTTTTAAGAATTGTAAAAGTTTTTGTTTACATTTTAATGATATGCTTGGAAAGTGAAAAGAAATCTCTTGCTCTTCTCTACTCTCCAATGTCCACTATGGACATTAGTAACCAGTGAGCTACTAAGACCTTAACAGGCAGAAGATAAGATTAGGATAATAAAAAGAAATGAACTCCAGTGATCAGTCTGTAGTGATCATGTTAAATAAAAAATTAAATGTCCATGATTCCATAGAAAAAAGTAAATCATCCTACTGTAAATCATCCTTGAGAGACTTCCTTATTTTCAACTGGCCTCTGACAAGAAGAGCATGTAGAATTGAGCAGCCTCACATATGAAGACCATCAATAAGACAACCAAATATCACTTTCTTGTGTTTAATATTGCCTTTTACTGATAGACTTATCACTTCCAAATAATTTATTCATTCACCAACACAAACAAAGCAGAAACATTTTACTCACAAGCACATAATAACTTTCTTACGCCCCCTGAACTATATATATATGCTCTCACACCCTGATTGAGCACTCTGGAAGAATGGTAGACTTTGAAAAACAGTAGCTACTCTGGCATGCAAGAGTAGCTACAGTTTTTCAAAGTCTACCATTCTTCCAGAGTGCTCAATCAGGGTGTGAGAGCATAAATAGTTATCCGCAGACAGATCTGTTTTGCTGTATCACAGCTCATCAGTATGGTTAAACTCCGATTGCTTTTAACCCAGGATTGAAATCTGACCGAATTGGCATCAGTCGGCGATTCTACCTCTGGGCTATGGGCGTTCAGTAGAAGAAGGCAGCCTTTTTTATAATGTATATTGTCATTATACATGCCCAATAGCCAGAGTGCTCTAATTCATTAGTGAATGAGCGATGTGTGTATGCGAGAGTAGCTACTGTTTTTCAAAGTCTACCATTCTTCCAGAGTGCTCAATCAGGGTGTGAGAGCATAGTCATCTGTCAATGACTATTTATGCTCTCTATATATTTAATATTTATAAATGTCTAACTTTGTTGTCATGATGAATATATATTATTACAAACAACAAAAAAAAGGAAACAAGCAAGGCCCATCATAACAAATTATACAAAAAAATATTATATGTTCAAAACATGAGTATACATGTATAAGTCATTCTAAATATACAAATATATTTCCTACACTGTGAAATTTAAGCAAATATAAGGAGGCAGGCAGAATGTGAAGGGACAAGTAAAAAAATCTTCCTTATAAAATCCAAATATTTCAAAGAGAGACATGGAATCTGTGGAATCTGTTCGACTCCTTTTTAGGATACATTGCTTATATCTTCTATGAAAAAAAAAAAATAGGCAGCAACAGATTATTCTCCCCAGTGAACTCTCACAGGATCCTCAATGGCCCCTTAAGACATTAAGACATTATAACATCCTTCCTGTTGAAAAGGAGATAATTACTTTCTCTCTCCCTACAATCTTCTCTCTTTCAGGTGAGTATAACTGGATGTTCTAAAGCAATTAATTGGTTCCATTTGGACTTGGGGCAAGAAAAGTTGTTTTGGATATTCCGTTGCATATTTCACAACAGCATTTGTTTCTCACTATTATTTTTTTCATATCATACTTGTTTGGCACTCATTGCTTCAATGACAGCAACATGGTCACATTTCAAACCTAAATTGTTTGTCCATATCACATTTATTAGAAACTACATTTAGTATAAATATCAACAGATAATCTATACTAGCCAATCAATGGACACCTGATGATGAACAGAGAGGACTCGGTTGAAACTTGTCTATATATTCTGAGGACTACTGTAGACCTCAAAATGACTTCAAAGGCTGCACATTTCAGCTTATACTCTTTTCCTGTTAACAAGGTGTTGTTGCCAGATAGAAAGGAAAATTAACTCTTGTGACACAGACAACCATTTCAATTTCATTAAGTATATTTCAAATCAATAACAAACCTAAAATATTTTTATAAAGTTAAAAAAAATACTGTAATAGATAATTCAATTAATTACAGAATATTTTCTGAAGGTTCAATAAAATCAGATAGTTATATCTGATTTTGTTTTAGAGTTTAGTTTTCTTTTTGTCTCCAGTTTTATGATCTTATTGCTTAACCCAGGGTAGGGGTTGTGCAGATTGAGTCCTTGGCAAAAATATTATTTCAATATCATATTTCAAACTTAATCAGATTGCATGTGGTAATGTATACATGAAATATCACATTCACATTTTAAGTCAATCATGCACACCACAGACATACACATATACAAAGTTTTCTTTTATTCTACAGATTTTGTATACAATCTAAAATGTAAACAAAGAATTGAATAAATTTCTGTTTTAGTTTTACATGGAACTCTCTTCTACAGAGAGTGACTGTTGACCGCACAAATTTTATTACTTGAGGCAAATCCTAGCATACTGGCCAATCAGAGCTTAGTGTAAAGAAAAAATGTATTTCCTAGCCAACCAGCTTTTTCTGCACCAAGTTTATTCTAAGTTCATTTTCACTGATATAAAAAGAAATTCCACCTCAAGTTACAAAATAGTTATGTAAACAACTGACAAATGTATCACCAGTAGCCATTCCTTTCAACAAGGTTATATTAACTTACAATATACAATTTCTATGGGAAATCTACCTTACACAGGTCCAATCCAAAGAAAGGCTGTTCATTTAAATAGTAAAAATAAATTTGTTGTATTATTTCAAACTATCGTTCTCATTTTGGTTGACATATAAACAAGTTTCAACCAAGTACCCCTGGTCATCATCAGGTGTCCATTATTGGCTAGTATGGATTATCTGTTGATTATTGTGATATAATCCTGTGATATGTTATTGTTCATTTCTACTGGATCGGTACATTACTACCAGATTCAAAGGTTAAATTCCTGATGATAGTCACACATATATAACTAATTCCAGTATTATTATTATTAATTAGTATACACCGCTCATAATTTAGTATTTTGTTTCCGAGATGAGTAATTGTCTATATCTTTAATAATAATATCTATATCAACCAAGATGAGAACAATAGTTCAAAATAATACAAAGATATTGACAATTACTCATCTCAGAAATGAAATATTAACAATAAATTAATTTGTTATTGTACTTTTAACTCTTTCTTCTATTAATTTCCCATTTTTACTTTTTCTCACTTCTTCAATGGTCACTTCAGTTTAAGTGTTTTTTTTATTCTATTTTCTCTAAAACTTTGTCATTGCTCACATATTCAATGCATGGTATTCTCAGCATCCTTCTGCAGAACCACATTTCTATCACCTCAAGTTTATCTGTGAGGAGATTGTCCAGCATTCATTGCCAGTTAGTAAATTTTCTTTTTCATTGAATAAAATCCGACATCTTATTTCACTGCTTGGATTATTTATTACATACTTTCTAAAACCAGATCTTCTGATTCACATTACACAAATTTAATAGTTGCCTCCCTTGGAAAATGTTTTTTTCTACCACATTCCATGGTGGACACTGCAACATTACTGTTACTTTCTTCCTAAAACAAGGACTTCTGATTCATGCTGCACTAATTTCCAGTATTAACTGGATGTGAACACTCCAAACGCACAAAATTCAACTAAAAATCTTTCAGTTGTGCAGGGTTCTGTGTATTTCTTCTATTTACTCACTCAAAGAAAAAAATATCAATAAAATCCAGAATTTCCACCCAGTAGCACCCTTCTTCTTCTTCTGTGAGCACTGTCCCTTCAGGACGTAGATGATCATGGCTTTCCACGTTTTCCTATCCCTGGTGGCTCCGAGTGCGCCTTCTACTGTTACATATACAACCCTCGTTCCATCATCCACCTGATTAAGTCCTTCAAATCAAGTCCTTTGTTTAGATAGACATCTCTTTTGATTGATTAAAAGAATTAAATGTTAATATTTGATTGTCAATTTCATGTTGAACCGAAAGAAGGGTTTTGAAATGCTATCTTTTGATTGGCCATCCATCTCTTCTGATTGATTAGATAAGATGTACTTTCATATTTGGATTTTTTCTGTGTTGTCTTTTCATTTTTTGCAAAGGTTTGTACTTTACTTGTAATTAAAGGATGATAGAACTCTTATCCCTATTTTTCTAATATTTCTAAAACATTAATGAATTCAATTTACTTCCTTCCTAAATTCATTATGGATGATAATTCGAAGCTCAGACATTCAGAAAATAAATTTGGCTTTAGGGCAAAAGTCAGTGTGATCTATTCTTATCTATTTTATGTCTGTCTTATTTTTGTTTTAAATGTGTGTTTTATGAGTTAAAAGTTAGATATTCTAAGTCTCAAATGAAACAACACTGATGGATTAGTTATGAGAATTATGATGTCTTTGGTTGTATTTTTCTGCTAAATTCATTTAGACAGTAAATTTTAATTAAAAATTTAAAAATTGAGTATAAGCATTCATTTTCTTAAAGTTTTGAATGCATTTTTTTTACTCTGAGTCACTATAAAAGTATTAAAAAATTTGGAGTAGACTTTATAAGAAAAAGATAAAAATTTTGACAAAGCAAAAAATATTCTTTATGTATTTTGATGATTTTTCTATTCATTGATTTTTGTTGATATCCATTGCAATATTTTTTTAATTGATTGATTTTTTGTAGAACATTTGAATATATGTTGATGTTGATGAAATATAAATATTTATAATAATGTACAATATGGATCTGCCTGAAAGTTGGGATAAAGAATCTTCTGATAAGACTTGATCTTTCATTAAATATGGTGGCCAAAGAAAGTTTTATGAATTTTTTATTTAGTTTTTCCAGCATTCTTACATTTTCCAATTTGGTGGGAGTGAGTGAGTACAAAAACTGTCCATAACATCAATTGTCACAACTGCTTTTGGCCATTTCCTTAGCCATTTTTACAGGGGTTTGTTTTTGATGTTAGTATATTTTCATGTTTCGATTGTGTGAGATGAATTATTCATGCATTTTCTTAAAAATTTGAAAGCAATTTTTACTCTGAGTAACTATAAAAGTGAATGTGTGTTGCGGTGCAGTGGAAATCGGCTCGGTACAAGAAATCGGAGAGCCAAGTTCAAATTCCAGTTGATATTCCTTACATTCATTGGGAAATGTATTAATCCATCTCTTCCCTCCAGTTAAAAGGTTAAGTAACAGAACAGATTAGGTTCTATAGCCTTGGCTGGCAACCAGTCTACCGCAGAAAGCAATGGCAACCTACTGCGAGATAATCTCTTTTGAGACATGATCGCCCAAGCGTGTATCACGTATGGCACTTAACTTACTGAACTATAAGAGTAGTAATAAAAAATTGGAGTAAATTTTATAAAAATATGAAAAAAGATAATAATTTTAACAAAGAAAAGTAATACATTTGATGTATTTTGATGATTTTTCTATTCATTGATTTTTGTTGATATCTATTGCAATATTTGTTTTAACTGATTGTTTTAACTGATTAAACAACTAATTAAACATTTCCACTTGAAAATACTAAAGAAGTGATCAAAGGTCCTCCTAACATTGATGAAATGGACAGTTTTTGCTCATTCCTACCAAACAGAAAAATGTAAGAACACTAGAAAAACTAAATAAAAAATAATATTTTTCTTGAACATGGCAATAAACATAGTTTGAACAATGTAAATCGGGGAGCCAAGTTCGAATTCCAGTTGAATTCATTGCATTCACTTACGCGCAAATACCCTTGGGAAAGGTATTAATCCGTCTCTTCCTTCCAGTTATGGGTTAAATAACAGGACATGACTGACTGGGCAGAAGATTATCCCACAGTAGGTTGCCATTGCTTTCTGTGGTAGACTGGTTGCCGACCAAGGCTATAGAACCCAATCTGTCCTGTTATTTAACCTATAACTGGAAGGAAGAGACGGATTAATACCTTTCCCAAGGGTATTTGCACGAAAGTGAATACAATGGATTCAACTGGAATTCGAACTCGGCTCCCCAATTTCTCGTTCCTAGCCGATATCCACTGCACCACAACGCACATCCAGAAGTATAAACAAATACCAAAATCTTTCTTATCTGTCGTATTAAACAAAAGATGTTTAACGGTTGCTGTCTAAATCTACATTGACAAAACTAGATGTAGATATATTCTTGATATCATTCTATTAAAATCAGGAAACAGTCCCAAAGAATTATTATTGACAAAAACAATTTATTTTAGAGCTTGAAAGAAGAATGGTCATATTTCTATTACATTTTTGGATTAATTTAAGCTTTTCTTGACAGGATTGTCATGCTTGAGAATTTTTCTCTCAAAAATCTATCTTACATATCTACAATTTTCCCATACTTAGAATATTGCTGCCACATATGGTGCAATGCTTCTGCTATTTATCTAGAGCTCCCTGATAAAATCTTATAATCATCAATATTATTGGTCTTGATCTGGTTCCTCAGCTTCAGTCTCTTTCCCACTGCTGCAAAGTTGCCTTTTATACAAATACTTTTATGATAATTGTTCAGATGTTCTCTTCGCTATAGTGTCTAGATTTTTTGAATTTAAGTGCAGTACTAGATTGGAATTGAGGTCTCACCAATTTACAGTTGAGTTGACGAGATGTAACCATAAATTCTGTGCTAAGAGTTTCTTCTCTTGCACCTCTTGCTTGTGGGATTCCCTTCCGACTCCATGTTTTCCAGCCAACATTAATCTTCAAAAATTTAAATGCAATGTCAATCACTATCTACTGTCATCCTGATTACTTCTCTTTTGTTCTTGCTGCTTAGCAATGTTTCTGTTCCTAACTCACAACTCTTTGTGTCAAGTCACTGGAACTAACCAATATCTATATCCACTGGGCCATGTGTCCTTAAGGAATTGTCAGTTCAATACCAGGCTACATCAGTGGTGAACAAGTAACTTAGAGTCAGGTTAGAGGGAGATAACTCATGACTACCAAAAGAGGCTTTACACAAGGAATGGGAATGATATATCTCAGTGATAGTAATAAATGGTTTGGTTAGAAATTCCTAGCACCTGAAGAAGGCCAGAGTGTACAATGGCCAAAATATTGTACAAATGGCTACAAAGATGAGGATAACAGTCTGAATAATGTAAATGGTGTCTCAAAGTACTGTTTGGAAAGGTATTTTTTTTTTTTAATCATTTCACCATGAGCAAGGCAGAAATGCCACTGATGTGCAGGGGGCTACATAACTGTAAACAGATTAATTAGAAAAGAGTGAAGAGTACAAACTAGTTAGAAAGGAGCAATAGAAAGCTGAGAATGTAGGTGCGATGACAGATACATAGGTGGAGAGAAAAGGAAGCTTATACGGGGGTGGGGAGAGAGCTAGAGTCTAGTGGTTAATAGATGGGTATTGATATTGCATTTAAATTTCTGGAGGTTGTAGCCATCAGGAAAGCAAGAATATGGGAGCGAGTTCCACAGGCGGGAAGTGCAAGAGAAGAAGCTGCAGGAGTAGAATTGTCGTCTGCATTTGGCTAACCTGACAGTGAATGGGTGGGACCCAGTTGCCAGTCTGGTTGCACGAGTAAACACCTGTTGAGGAGGCACCAGTGACTTAAGTTCGTCCGAGCAGAAGCCATAAAAGTATTTAAAGAACAGACAAAGGGAGGCCACATTTCGACAGTGGGGAAGTGGCTGCAGTCGAGCTGCCAGATCAGTACCTATCACATTACAGACTCTCCTTTGGAGCCTGTCAAGAACACTGAGGAGAACGGCAGGGGTGTCTGACCATAAATGGCAGCAGTACTCCATGCACGGACGGATGGTTGACTTGTATATATGCAGGATGGATTCAGGCGGAAAAAACATCCTGGATCGACATAGTGACCTAACCTTCTTAGCAGTAGATTTTGCTATGGATTCAATATAGTGGTTCCATTTGAGGTCTGAGGACAGGGTAAGGCCGAGGAGGTGTAGTGTATTGCTCTCAGGGAGAATCGCTTGGTCCATGCTTATGGGAGGCAGGAGAGGTTGCCTGTAATGGTTGACAGACAACAGCTTGGTCTTAGACGAATTGAAGTTGACAAGCTACTTCTTGCTCCAATTCACCACAGAGTGTAGATCCCGTTCAAGGTCAGCAGCGAGATTATGTCTGTCCGCCACGACAGGTTTCTTACTGGTGTGGGATTATATTGTAGTGTCATCTGTGTAGATGCCTACTTGGGATTTGATCTCATCTGGGAGATTGTTGATGAAAATAAGAGCATCGAGCCGAGGCCGTCGCTATAACCAGGCCTATTCTATGATTAAAGTTGACTTGCTGACGTCACACTTAGTAGTGTTGTTTTACTACCCGGCGTCCGTTAGCGTTAACTTATTTTCAGAACCAAATTGCAAAGGGGAATATAAAAATACACCGAAAGTTCATTGTTTTTCATTTCCAAAAAATAAGCATTTATTTGATAAATGGAAACATGCCATTAAAAGGGAGAATTTTACCCCAAGTCCATTTAGCAAAGTGAGTAGTTAAAATTTTATCACCATTTATTTCAACAGTCGCGGCTAAAATCAAAATTTGCTAAAAAATTAGTTTTGCCGTAGCACAAGAAAGAAAGCACTTTGTTTATAATATATCTTTTAAATTAATATAATAAAATAAGATATTATTTTTATTTCTTTGAATAAAATTGAAATAAAAATTATCTTAAAAAATATCTGAATTAAAAAAAAATAAAATTTATGGCTATTCGTTCGTAAGTTTTTTTTTTTCGAAATGTTTTAAAACTTAAACTGAAGCCGAAAAAAGTTGTTAAACATTATATTTTCTAAGAATATTTGAATTAATATTTTATTGATATTTTATTTCAGAAAATAATGTTTTCTTTTCAATGAGATGTTTTAAAAAATTCTTAGGAATAGAAAGTAAAATCTTACTTAACTTTTCTATACTTGCAACTTTATGAATCGTTTTTAAACATGAAAAAATATTCCTGAATTAAATTTTTTTATTCTTTTTTATGTATTAACAAAAACTACAAAATTTATTTTTTAGTCAATTTTAAAAGAATTTGTTTTATTTTTAAGGTTTTTTATTTGAAAACTCCGTGAAATTATTTCTTGCAAAAGTCAAGAAATCACTATTACCGAAAATTAAAACATGAAATTGATGTTTTAAACTTTGTTTAAAACTACTATTTCTGAATAATTTTTGAATTTATTTGAAACATACAGGCCTAAATCACACCACACTTGAATTTTAAAACCTAATTTTTAAAATATTTAATTTTTAGAAAATATTTAGCACAAAATGAACACCCTCAAAAAATATTTTCTAAACATTTTTTTTCCTATTTGTGATAATTTGAAGTTAATTATCGATAATCCATAGAAAAAATTGGAAATAAAAAAATTAGAATTTTAACTGGAGAATAAATCTTTTATAGTTGGTTTAGGGATTTTTAATCCTTAAAAAAATTAATTAGTAAGTAAAACATTAACCAAAAAAGAGTTTTGCAAAAACAATGATTTTTTTTATAAACAGTTTAACATCATAAATGAAATAGAAACATTAATTTTTACTTTTTGTTTCATTTTTTACAATTAAAATATTTTAATTGAATTACCAAATATCCTAGGATTTTTAGGTGTATTTTTTTTAAAGGTAAAAATTTATCTTTTTATTTCATCCAGTAGGATTAACAATGGATTCAATCAAAATATTTCAAAATATTATTTTAAAATTCGAACTCCGTTGTTTTTTTTAGCAGAATTTCCCTAAAGACAATTTGTTGATATTAATAAATGATAAATCTATTGGATTAAAAGTTCTCAAGACGTTTTTTAAAATCTATTTCAGATTTAGCTATCCTATCGTTAATTCGTTCGATTCATAATTATTTATTGCTGTTATGCCGTTAAAAAAAATGAAATGTTATAGTTGTAAAAGTTTAGTATCAGGAAGAGTTGATATGCTTCCTGATATAAACAGTTATTTTCAAGGAATTAATAGAGGTTCTCTCTCTGTTATATCCCAATGATGTAACAACAAATTTAGTACTATACAATTATATTGTTATTAATAAACTTGTAAAGAATCCTTCTTTTCTTCATTCAATGAATCAAAGAAAATTGTCTATGTACATAACATTGGATGTTTTGGCTAATGATGAACTTCTTTTTCATGTTGACTCATGTGGTGAAGGTCACAGCATTGAAAAAATGATTATCTGAACCTCTTTTAATGCATTATTAAATATTTTTTGTAGCAAGGAAAATAATATTACTTGTAAGAAGTTAAGTAAAAAAAGAAAACTTCAAACATTCAGCTGAATTTTGAGACATAAAAAACTTTTATAAGTTTGATTTAAAAAAAAACAGTAACTTAAACTTATTTAGTTTGAATTAATTTGCTTGAATTTAAATTGTTGCATTTTTAAATATTTTAATTAATTTGCTTATTTATTGTTGCTTCTTGTTTGTTCCTAAATTCTAATGGTTTCTTGATTGCTATATTTGAGTGATTCTGATTTAAAAATTCTTGCAATTGAAACAAAAGTGATTGTGATTTTTCATAATTAAATTAAAAATATGAAAATTTAAGCAGTGTTTGTTAAATTTTTAGAATTTAGACTAATAAACGAAAAGTTTTGTCTTTAAAACTGTGTTTACTGTTTACAAACACGACCGACAGTCAGTAGTCAACAATGATGTTTATATTTTCTTATTGTTTTCTTAATTTTATTTAAAATTAATAAAACCAGCATAAATCAAAACATGTGTCTTTCTTTTTTTTTTCTTGTTACATTTTAAAAAGTTTTAAAATCTTTATTAAAAAATAACGTCTTTGTGATTATCAACATTGTCATGAAGACGGCTAACGCTACGGCTACGATTCATGACACTACTACCGTGACGTCACATTTCATTTGCTTAGACCTTGGTTAATATATAGGAGGTCTTGATCGAGCCCAGGATAGAGCCCTGTGGGACACCAGCATTTGTGCTGTAGGATGAAGAGGCACGCCCATTCAAAACGACCTTCATTTTGCGGTTATTTAAAAAAGATTGGATTAGGTCAAGCAGGCGACCGGTAATACCATAACCCCATAGGTTGCATAGGAGGCCAGAGTGCCAAACCCTGTCAAAAGCCTTGGAGATGCCCAGAGCAACCGTGCGAGCCTTGTCAGACTCATCAAGGTCCTGGAGCATGTACTCCGTTACGGTTGTTAGCAAGTCAGCCTTGGACCTGGCAAAGCAGAAGCCATATTGCTTGTCAGAGAACAGTTTGTGGGCAGCGAGATGATGAACTATTTCACCATTGATTATGGCCTCGAATACTTTCCCGAATATCGGTAGAAGACTGATAGGGCGATAGTTGGATGGGTCCGAGGTTTCACCACAATTCTTACATACAGGAACGACTGAAGAGAACTTCCAGCATGCAGGAAAGCAGGAAGCAGAAAGGCAGTAGTTAAACAGTTTAGAGAGGACAGGGGAAAGTTCAAGAGCACACCTCTTAAGGACTATCACTGGGATTCCATCATCTCCACTCGCCTTATAGGGGTCGAGTTTTGAAATTACTCTGGATACTACTGTCGGGGTAATATATACGTCGTGCAGTTTGGCCTCAGTTCTAATAGGGAAGTCAGGTGGGTGTACTCCAGACGAGTCAAATTTGGAGTTGGATGAGAATCTGCGGGCAAAGCACTCAGCTTTGTCCGCAGATGACGTGAGAACCTCAAATTCATGGATTAAAGGAGGTATTGAGGATTTCCTATTGTTGAGCACTCGTTTGCAAATCCTCCAATAGTCCTTGAAGCTGAACTTGTGGTCAGCTATGTGCTGTCGCATTCTCTCAGCAAACAACTGTTTGGCGTCATTTAGGGTTCTTTTGCACTCATTGCAAGCAGATATGAACAGGCGCCTATTGTGATCCGATGACTGTCTCCAGAATAGACGAAAGTAATGGTTCCTGTGGGCAATGGCAGCTGAGCAGGCCGGAGAGAACCACGGAGAGGAATGAGGTTTTGAGCAATACTTCCTGGTGGATATGAAGGCATCAATGCCAGCTTTCACCCATGACGAGACCTCAGAGGCACAGTCATCAACTGATAGGTCGAACACTTTTCCCCAAGGGACGTCGCAGAGGAAATCACGAAAGGCATCCCAGTCAGCTTTTTGGTAGAGGTAGGAGGTCCTATAGGTAGGGGGCTCCTGGGGGAAGTGAGATCAGAGACTACAGCGTGGTCGGAGTTGCTGAGAGGGCAAAGATGCGAGACTTGACAGGCGTCAGGCACAGAGGTGAAACATATATCTAGTAGTGAGGAATGACCTGAGGGAGTGCTTGGGAAGCGAGTGGGGAAGTCCACCACTTGCTTAAGGGATTGGGAAATAGCAAAGTTCATGGTGTGAATGCCCGCTGGATCAGTAACGGTATTTTCAAGAGTGATGGGCATTGAGGTCTCCAAATACAAATATGTGGGCGAATGGGTGATAGGAAATAGCCTTATCTATGTCGTCAGCAATGCTATCTAGTAGGGAGCAGTCAGGAGAGGAGGGAGAATGGTAAAGAAAGAATAGGTAACTAACCAAACTGAGGAGAGACAGGTGGAGACATATGTATTGGTGGTCAGTATATTCGAGTGAAGTCACCCTAGCTATGGGGAGGTGTTCGCTGATGTAGACACCCAGCCCATGCATGTGGACAGTGGAATCCTTCCTTAAGAGGAGAAGATAACCAGGGATGGAGAGGTCAGAAGAGGGAATAGCTGAGTTGAGGTTAGTTTCGCAAAGCGCAAGAATGTCAGGGGACTTTTCATGCAGGAACACTTCTACACTAGAAAAGTTAGTACGAATGCCCCGGATATTAGTGAAAGCAAGGTTAATGGGTTTAGGTGGTTTGAATTTAACTGGTTTAGGGTCGTTTCTGATTTGTTTCGTCATGTTTTTGTTTATAGAAAGAGACCTAGGGTAGAGGATTCAGGCAGTCATTATCCATGATCTGTGCTGGGAGGGAAACTGGCTAGGGCTGCAACAAGGTGTGGCCTCAAGGTTGCCCACCGAAAGCGCTTACAGGGACACCTATCCATGCGCGACATGTCACTACAAGAACCCCGATATTATACAACTGTTGATCAGAGTAGCCGCTCTTGACGCTACGCAAGAGTTAGGGCTCCTAATTACCAGTTGGAAGCAGCAACGAGGAAACTGCCAACCCGGTGCCCTCACAGTGATGAGCCGTTGCCACCAACCGGCCAGATCGCAGGAAACTCACTGAAGCACCAATACCAAGGTCTGAAGAGAGAGAAGAGAAAGCCAGAAACCACATCCTAAACAGGAAAAGAGGGGCAAGCCTCTACTCCAGTTCAATAGACATGGGAAGAGTATGGACTGGGCAATAGTGTGATCTATCTACTCCTATTTAAAAAAAAAAAAAAAAAATTCCAAGGGTGGAGAGTTAACTAAGTTTTAACTTAGTTAAAGTCCAAATGAAGCATGAAAGCCAAAAAGTGAGAAAAAAAGGAAAAAAAAATACAGATTTAAGAAAAAATTCATACATACCATGTAGTTTCATACAGGAAATTTGAATTAAGAAAGTTCCACAATCTTCAACTCTTGCTTTTCCCAAAAATTAACATCGAGTTAAGCTGCTTGGTAAATTTGAATTTGAAGAACAGACCATAGAGATTTCACAGGGGAGGGGTAACAAGTGACTGCCGATACCTTGGCCAGGATAGCTTCGCATAACAGAATAAATAAATAAATAAATAAAAACCCCAAAACAGGGAGGCTAATTTTTTTTTTTATTCATCTCTTCTTCCCCCAACTATAGGTTGAATAGTATGACATTAAAATAAGATTTTCTTCATATTTTCTCAGTCCATTATTAATCTTGTTATTATCATATTCTGCTCCTCCCACTTACTGTTTAGGCACTTATGTATGTCTGAGCTATGCTAATTAGTTGTTATTTACATATCCCAACAGGATTTAAATTACCTGCAAAATGTTGATAAGCCATAAAAAATAAATTAAGCAATCAGTGGTCAGTCAGTCAGTTAAGTGCCATACATGATACATGCTTGGGCGATCATGTCTCTCTAGTCTCTAGAGAGACATGACTGACTGGGTGGAAGATTATCCCACAGTAGGTTGCCATTGCTTTCTGTGGTAGACTGGTTGCTAACCAAGGCTATAGAACCCAATCTGTCTTATTATTTAACCCATAACTGGAGGGAGGAGATGGATTAAAACCTTTCCCAAGGGTATTTGCGCGTAAGTGAATGCAAGGAATTCAACTGGAATTTGAACTCGGTTCCCCGATTTCTCGTTCCGAGCTGATATCCACTGCGCCACATGCATAATACAATTTGTTAATATATGAATAATAAAATTATTTGTGATGCTTTAAAATCATTTGTAATTATAACTTCAATGATACATAAATCATTTCAGACTTGCTTGACTTCTTACTATCCAACATTTTTCATAATATTTTGCATGAACTGACAGGATAATCTAAATGGACACTGAAAACTGATAGATTTAGCACAGTAACTGAAAATTATAGCAGTTTCCAACAGTCTCATATATATATATATATATATATATATATATATTGTCATCCGCAGACTGATTTGTTTCGCTGTATCACAGCTTATCAGTACGGTTAGACTCCGATTGCTACACAACCCAGGCTTGAAACCCAACCGATTTGGCGTCAGTCGGCGACTCTACCCCTGGGCCACAGGGCATTATGTGAAAAGTGTATGTATATAATTATAAATATCAAGATATATATATATATATATATATAAATATGCAATTTGTTATATATATTATATTGTTTACATATTATATATGTGTGGTACTTATTTAAAAGTGCTCAATATCAGTGATAGAGTAGACATATTCATATAGATAGTTGTGAGTTTGTAACCCTGGGTTTCACGCTTTTGCGATTCTTGGGTGAATATATATATATGAGACTGTAAGGGGGAGGAGCAGAATATGCACCTGATGATTGCATAATGCATAAAGCTCTAAGTCATGCCATAGACATAGAATAATATCTATATTTATTAATATACACATATATATATAAATATATGTATTCTGTATGCAGAGTATTTGGCTGGTAGGATATATTAGGTCCCAGCTATGGTAAATATTGAATACTCAAACACTCTTGGGTGATCATGTCTAAAAAGAGACATGACAGGGCATAAGATTTTTCCCATAGTAGGTTTCTATCACTTTCTGTGGTAGACTGGTCACCAACAAAGTTGATAGAATCAAATCTGTTCTTCTATTTAACCTATAG